>OFHS01005202.1:0-12261 GCA_900245855.1 Calvadosia cruxmelitensis
CTCAACCTGATAGACTGAGATGCGTTATGCTGAGTCCTGCCGTTGGCCCGGCGGCGTAGCCGCTAGTCTCTAATAGGATCGGAGCGAGTAAAGTTCGTCCGTTTAACCCAGGCCTAAGGATCAGATGTCCCCCTTCAGTCTCAGTGGCCAAGCGGTGCTGCACGGGTTTAATTACATTACTGTATTGACACATTTTACGAACAAACGCATTTCGACAATTTGTGTTATTTATGGAACATATGCTGGCGATCGCCCCTTCCGCCGGTTTCTGTTTAGAACACAAATCACAGGCGAAATATTTGTCACAGCTGAAAACACGTTTTGATTTAGCACGAATTGATCCATTTTAAATCGGGATGTCAACGGCACAGCAGGCGTTCGTTCTTAGCCCGCCCCGGTTACCCACAAGTAACAACCACTGCATCGCGCGACCATGGTACCTACCTCCAATGGCTTGTAACGTGCCGGCAATATTCACGACAGATTTCCTTCCAAATAGCTGCTTGCAGAATGATATCATAGCCAGAAAGGCAGCGACAGCCAGCAGGGCCATAGAAAGCCCGAGGAAGACGATGCAGGCCCTCCAGGCGGCCGAGTCGATGGTCATGAAGGTGAGCGCGTAGATGCCGCAGTTCCACACCAGTTGGCCGTCGCGGCGAATATAACGACATCGATTGTACAAACCCATAGTGTTACGATACGTCACGGTGTGGTTGTTGCGGTTGACGCCGACCATGTCCCTGCCAACCAACCACTTCGGCGTCGTGATGGCCGTCAACATCAAAAGAAACAAACTGACCGAGCACAGGGCCCAGAACATCGTCCGACATGTTACAACAACAAACATTAAAGGCATGGTGTCTGTCGTTTCGTCTCAGCAGCGAACTAGTGGAGCTAAGATGGTCACAACTTCACCGCAGATCTCCAACCTGATGAGCAAATGAAAGATAAAACGCGTCACAGGGATCAACGCAAATCCGTGACATGAATCCTCCACAACGAGGAAGTGAGTCCTCAAAGCACGACTTTGCTGTTTGTCCTACGCAGACGCGTCGCCGACGACCAGCTAACCAGCCGGCATGTTTATGCCCTCGAATTAAATGCATTCAGCCGGACGGGCGATAAGATGCGTTGGCAGCATGGCATTCACGTACAGCATGACCACGGGCCAAGGGCAAACACGCCGGCGACAGACTCATTACAAGTCATGGCGTGGAAGCAACAACGACAATATCAAACCGAGCTAAAGGAACACAACAAATCACACAACGTGGCCACGCGCGCTAATCGCCAGGACAATCGCACGACGGCAGACAGCCAGGAAAACGGTGGGGATGCAACCACCACACGTGCTTAGGGCACGGCTGACTGCTGTCTAAACCAAGGGCACAATCATCATAAGGTTCTTGACAACGCCTGACAGTCAACCGCCTGCAGCGAAGGGCAAGCTCATGGTCAGGGCTAATCAATCATCAGGACGACTACAAATACAATGACACAACAATAAAAGACGTCTGCACTGATTCACAGCGGATGCAAAGACGCGCGAGTTTAATATTTAATCTGATGAAGCACACGACAGTATCAGAGTGTGCAAGTCGAGAGGAGGTCGAGGGTTGAAGACAAACTTCAACAGTACGAACGCAGCACTCTGCTCCTTTGCCTCCAGCAAGGCAACACAGCCCAGCCCTTCTCGACAACACCCTGAAACACATCGCAACATAGGAAATACGAGAACGCCGCGTCTAAACACTTCCAAGAGGCGATCCTAGCGCAGAAAATGTGTCTAACTGCGTGGGAGATATCGAATCGACAACAAACAAACTGCCTGATACCGCATGCCAGGCACATGGTGGCAGCGGGAATGGGCAGGAAAACGAAATCGTGTTTGTAGGAAACCAAATGGAGAGCAACAACACGCCACGAAATAATAACATCAGTTGGAATGCAGCACAAAATGAGCTATCAACTCACGTTAACTGAGCGAATATAAATCAAGCCATGAATTCAGTACACTGCCATCCACACGCCAAGTGGCCAAGCCATTAGCAGGCGTCGACTGTCGAAAGAAAGCACTACCTCCGAGCCAACACACCAGCAGCAACACAAGCCAAAAGCAGTGCGAATTTGTCAGACAGTTGTTGTTTTCACGCGGGCGTTTACAATGGAAAGAAACCATGACAGAGCAGCCGCTTCAGCCACAGGGAGACCAGGCCTCTGATCGGTTGTGCCTCTGCTTTGCGGCTCAGTGGTGATTTCTCAATTTCTCACCTCCAAATCTCGCAATGAGAAATTCAACAATGGAGACAGTGAAAGATACACGTCAAACGCCACTTTGTTCAAAATAATTGTTCATCATTTTAGGCCTACTGGGGTTCCCTCTGCAAACGCCATCTTTTTACGTTTTCAGTCAATGACTAATGCTGTAGTCACAGCCAACTGCATGATACGAAAATAACGGAACGGTGCCTTTTGTTTTATTGTTTCCTCAAAGAAAACCACCATTAGACAAGTGACTTTCAACAACCGACCCGAGGAACACTGATGCCATCTCTGAGCATTTGCCGCTTGCTCTGTACATTTGAGGTCTGGAAATGAATAACCAAAAATACCCTGCAATGGATTCACCATGATTCACCGTGAACACGGTAGGCCGAATGCTTTTTGGCGATGCGCAGACGCAATAGAAACAGGCAATCGTGAAATTAACACAAATCAGCATGTAGAGCAATGCGATAAAGAGAAGTTACGGAAATTCCCAGCACTGGCTAACTGCCACATGGCAAACAATAGCAAGGCAGGACTGCTCTCCATGAGTGAAATTCGAAGAGCGGACGATACTAAAATTGAGCTCGTAGACCTTTACTGTTCTCTTTCTACAGATGACTGTTGGCTCTTGTTATTCCCTTTGACAGATTTTGTCAAATCAAGGAATACGAGCGATATCCCAGCTCCTACTCTGTGAGCAACAGTAAAAAGTAAAGCGGCACACGTAGGCCAAGCAAGATACAACACGATGCCACCCCAATCCACCATACATACCAAAACAGGTGTCGTCGATTTACAATGCAGTAAGGATCATTGCACGCAAACTCAGCAGAAGGTTTCTCAACTAGAATAATAATTGATTTTCAAAATGCTTTTCTGCTAATCGGTTGCGTAGTGAGACAGGACGAATTAACAATGCAAATATTGACCGCCGATGAGAATCGAAGTATGACATCTGCTCATCAATTTGTCTGTCTGTCTGCAGTTGATGAGATGGCGTCACTATCACATCCATCATCTGGCATTGTACATATAACGCTTCATTCAAGTTGAAATTGTTGGTCGAAAAGATGGAAAATTGATAAATTTAGTTATTAAGCAACTGAATGCATATAATTACAGCGATGTCAATTGCCAAGAGTGCCGTACAGTACTTCAGTTACCGTGGCGAGTCATGTGTGGTTGCCATAGAGACAGGTCAACCCAATGACAACACTGACTTGTTGCAAACTAAACAATATCATTCGATAATAATTTATAAAACTATTCAACAAAGATCAGACGCAAGGCATTCTCGACTTGAGATTGGCGTTCTACTGTTCCATGCCCCTCAGCGCAGATAGATACTGACGTGACTTCGAATGCATTCGGCCAGCATGAGGCCATCGCTCGTGCTCTGACAGCGCAGAGCCCAACAGCAGATGCGCTCACGTCCGTCGCCAGTCTCCGTGTATTTGATCAACATTTTGTCTCTCTGATGGACAGTGGCAACGGCAATGATGTTGTTCAGTCGCAGGTGGTGGACTTCCTTTGTTGCGAAGTTACAGTGGCGCTGATAAGGCTTGGAAGGGGCATTGTTGTTGTTTGAATCGGCAGGCGTGCTTCTACAGTAGCAGCTAGCGTCAGCAGCCATAAGATGAAGGCCATCTTTATCAATAAG
This sequence comes from Calvadosia cruxmelitensis, assembly GCA_900245855.1. Lineage (NCBI taxonomy): Eukaryota > Metazoa > Cnidaria > Staurozoa > Stauromedusae > Kishinouyeidae > Calvadosia > Calvadosia cruxmelitensis. The sequence goes on from OFHS01005202.1 coordinate 3,929, forward strand.
CAGGCGATGAGGCCAATTGCCCGCTGTCTCTCGCTTGCAGTCCCAGGCAGCCTCTGCGCGGTTCGCTAATTTCGTTAAATCTCCAGGCTCCTTAGTACAGACTACCTTGTCCAGGAATTGCACGGGAAACACGCCTGACATAGACGTTAATTCATGACCGGATAATCCTGCAATATGGCCGAGGCGTGAAGCCATCTCGGGAAACTAAGTTGTCGAGTTAGAATCGTTCTGTGACAGCGGCGGGCCTCTGGTCAATGGCCTCCACGGACGAGGTCCGTCAGTTAGCCAAATGTTTACATCTACGTGAACTGCTATGCCAATTGAAAGAGACTGAGCTTCGATTAAGTAAACATGGACCCGATTGAGATGTCTTATAATAGTTTCAAGGAACCAGATGCGGCGTGCACAAATGATCTGGCCAACAGCCGCTCGCCCTTTCGTAGGCCATTACTTACGCCGTCAGCCGATCTCAGTTTTGCTGGTGAGCTAGAACCCAGATCGCTAGACCGTTCCAGCAGAAAATAGCGCGTTACTTTGAATTGCTCATTCGCACCATCGAGACTTACAATGTCAAGACCTGAAGTGGACTCTGAAATGGTGCCGTGTACAACCTTCGATCAATACTAAACTGGTTGACGATCAAATAAAACGGCTAGCCTGAAGCTGACGTAATGTTAGTGGGTACATGTTGTGGATATTATGTAAATAAGGTGCAATGGACGAAGCAGAAGCAATCTTGATAGTAGTTAATCAGGCAACGTATCACTCGATTTGTGTACAATGTCATAAAATTATGATTGCTGGAGCAGAGGCAAGTGAAGGAAGACAGCACAACGCAATTGAGTCGACGCACAAGTGTATTGTGTCAAAGCAACAAATGCGAGCAGTACTACATCTGAATGGCTACTGGTAAGGAGTGAGTCACAACTAGAACGATCGATACGAACACATTCAAGCCACTCTCTCCTCGAGTCAGAGAGACAGCTAGATTAACCACAGCACTACGACAAACGTGAGCAGAAACGACGAAATTTGAAGGAAAACTATTTAAAACGTGCAATTTGGAAAAACCTAACACCTGGAGAGAAACTTCTCGCCAATAACTTAAACTGTTGGCAACCATGACAACACTAACAATGCCAATTGTAAGATTTCGCTATTGTCATAGTACAAGATATGTCATCAGCCACGCAGCCATGACAATGGTCACGTGACCCTCTGTTTAATATACATTTGGACACAGATCAACTGCATAGGTTTTCCCACACCCATTCCGCACCAGTCCATATTTGGGTCCGGAATAAATAACAAAACTCGCTGGGCAAAACAAAGGTCGGCAGCAAACAGGCTGCCTTGCCACCCGCCTTGTGCACATTGCTGACGCCACGATCTGGTCAGCTGGGTCCATATCACGGCTCTTTTGCCATTGCATACAACTCACTCCTTACAGGAATCATTTTAAGATATAAGTTCATACGTCATGATTAAACTATTAATATGTGTAACAACAACTTCATCAGGTCAGCCAAAAGGCTGAACACATGAGCACCGGGCACCAATAAACAAACAACTACAGGCCAGGTCATCAATCCATGGCCGGTCCCCGGGCCTTCTCCAGTCCCAGCAGTGGCGACACGGCTGCATGGAAACACTAATAAGCTAAGAATCAAACCAATCTTGGCCACCTCCACGGTTGGCATTGCCGCCATGATTCCAGTTTCCGCTGCCTTGTTGGTTGTACTGGTTGTAGCCTTGCGGGTAACCCATGTTGCGCTGCTGGTAGCCGCCGCCACCAACCATGCCAGCCCGGTAGCCACCACCACCATGCATGTTCTGCATGCCGCCGCCGCCGCCACCACCACCGCGGCCTCCTCCACTACCAAACTGACGGTAATCCCTTGACCCAAAGCCACCACCATAACTGAAGAAAGGAAACAATGTCAAGTTAGCTACAAGTGATCAAAACAACATACGTTTGTGATTGATAGACAAACAAGATATCTCTACATACCGACTCTTGTTCGACCGTTTGGCTGCCGCATACTGCTGGGCTTGGTATGCCATGGATTCCATCCAAGAGGGTACCTCCTGCTTAGCTTCCGTCAACAGGTCAACAAGATCTTTTGCCACATTCCTGTTCTTGTCATTGAAAAATGACGTGGCAAGTCCTAAACAATCCACAATCAGGTCAATCAGTCACCAATTATCTGCCCTGAATACGCCGTACAAGGAAATGAATTGTACAAACTGTGCGCAATACGCAGCAGACCAAAACAAAGCAAAAAAAAATTCTATGACACAATCTGACAATTCAAAATGTGCAAGAACTCAAGAAGAGCCTACCTGTGTGTCCGACACGTCCTGTTCGTCCAATCCGGTGCACATACTCTTCGATATCAGATGGCATGTCAAAATTAATGACATGCTTAACATTGGGAATATCCAGGCCACGTGCAGCCACCTGAAAGACAATATCATGGCATTGAAGACATTACAGAGAAGCAGGAAGAGGCCAGCATCAGCCATAAATGAGGTAAACTCACCGCTGTCGCAACAAGGATAGGAGTACGTCCCGCTCTGAACGAATGCAAGGCCTCTTCTCGTTCTTGCTGTGAGCGGTCACCATGGATTGATGTTGCCAAATAGCCAACATTGTAAAGGTAGTCCTCCAATGAGTCAGCACCACGTTTTGTTTCAACAAAAACTAGCGTCAGAGAATCTGGACCTAGCAAAAATAAACAAAACAGAAAATTATAACCGACACACAACCACATGAACAATAAGAGATCAACTCCATCCCACGCATAAGACGTAACGAAGTTATTATCCAATCTTAAGCCAAATAATGTCTACATGTAGAGCCAAAGGGCAGATTGCATACCTGATGCATTTAGCAAATCTAACAAGAAGGAACGTTTGTCAGGTTCTTGAACATTGACAATCTTTTGCGTAATATTTTCACTTGTGGAGCCCACACGTCCAACAGCCAAGAAGATGTAATCATTAAGGAAGTCACGAGCCAACATCTGCAATAGAAATGAATATTGGTTAACAGAGAAACAAATCAGTATCCATGCAAGGGCCTGTTACATTTAGCCTTGTGCAGCTGACCTGGATCTCTTTAGGGAACGTTGCACTAAACATCAACGTCTGCCTTGTTCCGGTTGGTGGCATATCGCACTTCTGGACAATCTCCCTTATTTGCGGCTCAAAGCCCATGTCCAACATTCGATCAGCCTCATCAAGAACAAGAAAACTGCAAAGGAAAAACATGTCAAGCCCCATATTATACAACATCACTGACTAGAGAACACCACTGCAAGGGAATAGGAAGAATGACAGCAGCATACTTGATGGCCTTCAATCCTATTTTTCCTCGCTGAATCATATCAACCAATCGTCCAGGGGTAGCAACAAGAATGTGACAGCCCCAGTCTAAGTCCCTCATCTGTGCGCCAACATCAGCACCGCCATATACAACACAGGGTCGCACACAAGAGCGATACGTAAACTTCCTTGCTTCATCGTAAATTTGAGAGGCCAATTCACGGGTTGGTGCCAAAACCAGTGCAATGGGAAACTGCTTTCTCCTGCCGGATCGTCCACCACCGCCGCCCTGGACCAGAGACAACAAAGCAATTGCAACAAACAGTACAAACACCATGCCATTCAAGACTTGTCAATTTATCAAGTGCTTACATGAGCTGCCTATCTACTGTAAACAAATGTTCTAATGGATGCAAATTGAAGATTGCCTGTGCAACTGTTGCCTGTGATGCAGCAAATAAACATAATTGAACAACAATCAATATAAAGTCAAGTAATAGACTTAAAGTAAATTAAAACGTCCATAATGTTCACTTTAACATTGGAACAATACTGAAGCTTTGCTCTGTGAAATGTCTAAACAATTTTTCTTGCAAAAGGGTTAGGGTTAGTTTGAGAACTCATTCCGATCAAAATACATTAGAGTGGCGAGAAATACCTCATTCTTAGAATCGTACGGTCCTTCAGAGAAGATTCTTTCCATGACAGGGAGTAAAAAAGCAGCCGTCTTACCAGATCCTGTTGAAATCACATGGAGCAAAATAAAATTGTTATGCGTCTACGGTCAAAAGCCCCAGCATCGCTGATGACTTGCGGAACGTAGTAAAGTGTTTAAATTTTGGAAAAACTTGACCGGATCATGGCCGAAGCATAAAAAGGAAAAAGGTCTAATATCCGGCCTGATCACTGATCCAGTGCACCCCTATTTCTCTTTTGATTTACATGGCTGTGGTTTCGAATCTAGGAAGACTAATATAACTGTTCGACCACAAGACACTATGTTATAACTTATAGGGAATTTTTACACAATACGATTTAAAAAATCAATGCGACAGAGGTGTGGAGATTATGAAACAGCAATTCTGTGCCAGCTAACAACATTGAGTGTTTTATATTTAGTTCACAATGATATTTGTTCATGCCTTACCTGTTTGAGCACATGCCATCAAATCCCTCTTTCCAAGGATGATTGGAGTGGCATGTTTCTGCACTGGGGTTGGTTTTGTGTAATTGCTCAGCTAAACAAATACATCAATAATAATTATTGAACACAAATAACCGGACTCTGATCGACTGATTGGGTGCACAGAATTAAATGGAAGCTTCGACTGATAGCACAAGGAACTCACTGCAACATTGGAAAGCAGTATTTCACCAAAGCCACAATTGTCGAACTGCAAAAGAAAACAGATTGATTAATGTTTGTTCACCTATCACAATTTGAACAGCAAAATATTGAATAGGAAGCTCTTGCGCTTACAGAATCAATTGCTGTGGGACAGTCATGCCCAGTTGCCTCCACAGGAATGTCATTGTACTTCTCAAAGTTGATGCCACTCGACTGTCCACTGAATAGCTCACTAAAGAAGGATAATGTCACAGTGATTAGTCCTATCTGAGCTTTTGCTGACACACACACACACTTGAAGGGGGTTGCCAACGACAGTCTCGGCAGTGGTCTTACAGTTCCAGCTTCTCCATTCTTGGCAGCATCTTGGACCAATCTTGTGGGCCACGTTCTGTGATGAAACAAGCAACATAGCTACTTTTTGGCATTTTCAATTAGAAAATTTCTCAGAAATGGAGACATAAATGTAACATAGCAGCAATGAGCCAGGCCCTCTGCAGTCCAGCCTGGTCTTGGTACAGACAAGAACAAAGCAATGACCAACCTTCATTGCCATCCCAGCGCTGATTGCCTTGTCGCGATCCTCGCCTATCCCACTGGCCACCATACCCGCGGTTGTTGTAGCTATTCATGTTACCTCCTCCACCGCCATAGCCGCCGCGGCTGTAGCTCTGATAGCCTATAAAATGTGATGTCAAGTAATGAGTTATACAACCCCATAACGCCAGTTGTGTTACGTCCAAGTGGAAAGGCAGCTTCTGCTTCCTTACCACCACCGCGCTGTTGCATTCCATAACCACCACCTCCTGACCCACGCTGGTCATTGTAGGACCCTGGTCTTGGGCCACCTGGTCCTCTCAAATGGGGAGGAATATAACGACCTACAACATCAACAGAGAGCCTATTACAAGACCGAATAAATCAACAAGGAAATGTGATAAAATACACCAAGCAGATAGCGAGTCAGCCACGATACTACAAAATGTGTGTCCCTCAAGAAGATTGCCATCAGGGAAATTGCTGACAAAAAAACGAACCTACAAGCACAGCGTATCTATGCCAAGCATGAAATCAATTTGCGACTCACTTTGTGGTACGTCGTTTGCCTGGTTGTTAACGGGGAAGTTGCCTATCAACAAGGACACATTGACACAAGAATGAGAAACAGAAGCAATGCCAGCCGATTGCATTTTTAAACACATTGATGTCTCTGAATTCCAAGTATTACATATACCTGGACAACGTTTGATTTTTATTGTACTGTGTTCATAATAATGACATAAATAGGTCTTACATTGGCATGCTGCTACAAACAATGCAGCAATTTGCCACCTGATCTTAAATGGCGACAGCATTATTTTGTTATCGCCCAAGCTAATAAATTATTTCTACCAATTTTAGCTTTCTATCACAAATAGAGGTATTTAGTTGTCAGGCTGACAAGAAAGTTCTTTCCAGAGGATCTTATCACAGTTGCCCGTAAAACTTAGCTGCTTCAACATTGGCTATGCTGCTTATCTGTCTCTGTCGCGTTAAAAACGACAATTACCAAATTCAAGTACTACAGAGCCAGACCATTCATCAAAACTAACTGCAAACGACATTTACAAGGCACTACAGCGTACAGAACATAACAAATTATAGGATAAAGCATGTGGTTCTTAATCTTGGGTCATGACGCAACAGAAGAATTTCCTTTCCCTTCTTGGAATTTGATCGGACAGACCAGACTGTCAAGGAATCTCAGAGCATGTAGAATGATAGCAATGAAACTCACCGTTAGGCGGACCTCCTCGTGGACCAGGGCCGGACGAGTTGTTCAAGTCCAGATCAGCAACCTGGAATAGAAATTGCCAACGAGATTGCAATGAATTGGACTGTGCCAGTAACTAGGCAGTCGCATTTCATTAGTGTTTTAACGGCGCAAGAGAGGAACAGAAGAGTCCAATCTACCCTATCGGGTATTAAAATCGTCAGCATTAGTAATTTCATTTGCTGTACGGTTAGACACAGTGAGTTCTGCAAGTAATGACACGATTCTACAGTCTAGAAATAAATCACGTCGGCAAGGACACGACATTACCATTTTCAAGAGAGCACATTTACCACCAAATAAACAACGAAAGACAACTTACCTGCTGCTCTAGACTGTGAACATCATTTTGGGCGACATAACTCATAACTGTTGTTCAGTAAGCACTTCAAGCTTTGAGAAAAGAGCGAAATTTCTCTGTAAAATATAAGCAGTTTCACTACCGACGCAGTTTGAATAGAGAAAGATTTCGTTTCCAGCACGGAAAGTCAGTGACACTTGGCCAGCGGCAATTAGAGGCCTGGGTCCAAGCGGAAATGAAACATGCAAACGTCACGGCGCAAACACGTGCAGCATCCATAGGGCCTGGGAGCGAACTAAATGACGTCATTTGCTTTTGCCACCACCACGGTTGATCGGATCCTAAGTCGCATTTGTTAGATTATCACTCGATCCGGTAGAATTGCAGTACAAATTCCGTTTGACACTCACATACAGCTGGATTTATTTTTACCAAAACAAATTACACATATTTACATATCACTGCATTCCCACATTCTCAGAGCACAACGAAAACTTAGAAAGGCGAAACAAATTGAGCCTGCAACTATTACTGACACTTTTGTACCAGCTTTTGCATTTTATTAATTAACACATGTGGCTGCTTTACAGAGGTGGCCGCTAATACAAGCTTCACTGTAATATAAATTACACAATCTGTAGTATATGCTAACCATGTATATTTATACTGTATGTAATTAATAAGTATTATTAATTACTAGACCAAAATATTCCATTCATGGTATCTTTTCATATAAGTGGTATGTATTGTTCAAATATACCCTGAAATATTCTATTTATAGATAGTTCAGTACGTTATATTTACTTTTGCTTCATTTAAATAAGATTAATGCGTAATAAGACTGCGCACAACATCCTGTTCTCTCTCCTTAGCATAGCTTCAAAACAAACAAAACTACGGAATCAGTGTTTACTTCGTCACATGTTTTAATGAGGGCCGATGCTGCCTTGATGAATCAGTAAGCCGTTTGCTGCTGTGAGACAATTTGCAGATAGAGTGGCATCTTACTTTTACAACAAAACTGTGCCGTCATTAACATACAACAGTGCAGTCCACAAGCGAAGAAGCCATTCCAAGAGATTGCATTGTCCACCCAGCGCACAGTCCGCTACGTGGGAAGGCAGTGAAGACACTTAAGTCAAGAAGGATTCAGAATTGATACTCTGTCATCATTTGGTGGTCCTGATTGACACGGAAGCTCTCAGGTCTCAGATCCGCATTTAGGCAGGATGGAGTTACGTGCTGCCATGGGGATCAGTGTTGAAGCCAGAGCAGCGTATGTCTCTCTGGCCACCAGGCTCCTGACAGCATCGCCGCATTGCATCAATGACGTCCACACATCGGATCTCTTGATAATGGTTTTCTGGGAGGAAAAAGAAAAAGCATGGCTCAATGAAGTTAAACACACAACTTAGCCGACACATACAACAACCGTATCCAACGTATATCTCAGTGAAACCAACTGATATCCCATAATCAGGGGTGGGTTGACTAGATTTATTTTCTAGTTCGCTAAAATTAGAACTACTTTCGAATAATACTAG
>OFHS01005204.1:0-12259 GCA_900245855.1 Calvadosia cruxmelitensis
ATCGTGCAAAATCTTTTGAATAGAGAGGCTATTTGAAATAAAATATATATGTTTTCAGATTGTCAGGGCTATATAAAAGTTAGTCGACTGAAAACATAAATATGCAAAATGTTTTAATCTTAAAACATTTTACTTAGCACTAAATATTATTTAGATTTATCTAGCAATGCACGCAAGATTCTTAAATCTTGCGTGGCGTTATCTGCCGCGTGCGTCAGGGTCAAATGCCCAACCTTACGCCCAGATCTTTCAGGCTTATTATAATCATGTCTTTTAACATTCTTAATGGCTAGTGTTTCAGTTATGCTTGGCATAGAGCCTAAGCAATTAAGCATCGTTGTTTTTATGCTTTGTGTTGAACCTAATGGCAAATTACAAATAGCACGAATGTGATTTTCAAATTGTGATGTATTTGCACCTTCAATTGTCCAATGACCACTGTTGTGTACCCTTGGTGCAACCTCATTCACTATTAAATCATCGCCCGTTACAAAAAATTCAATCGCCAGTGTTCCCACATAGTTTAACTCTTTGCATAATCTTTTTGCTATTTTTTGAGCTTTTTCAGTTAAAATGTCATTTTCATAAGGGGCAATAGATTCTACCAAAACACCTTTATCGTGAATATTATGTGCTAAGGGATAAAATACCATTTTCCCATCGCTATTTCGGCTACAAATTTGTGATACTTCTAAATCAAAATTGATAAAACTCTCATAGATAATACCATACGCATTATCGCCCATATCATTCCAAGCTTTTTGAATATCGGATTCTTGCTTGATAGTAAATTGTCCTTTGCCATCATAGCCAAATCTTCTAGTTTTAAGAATAGCAGGTATGCCCAATTCACCTACAGCCTTTTGTAAATCTTCTAAAGATGCTATGTCTTTGTATGGTGCGGTTTTAACGCCTGTATTTGACAGCATGTTTTTCTCAACAAGCCTATCTTGTGCCAACATAATGCTGTTAATAGGGGGATAAAAATTTGTTTCTGTGTGTAAATTTTTTAACAAGGCACAGTCAATATTTTCATTTTCAAAGGTAACAACATCACACGCAGATGCCCAGGCTAATAACGCAGTGGTGTCTTGTAAATCAATGTCTACTAAATCAGAAATACCTTCAGCACAATCGCCCTTTTTACCAATACAAGTAAATGTAATACCAAGCGGGGTTGCTGATAGAATCAACATACGCGCTAATTGCCCTGCACCAATAATACCAACTTTCATTTTACGATCCCTGTTTTTCTGGATTAGAGTTTTCTAAAACAGAGTTTGTTTGATTTGTTCTGAATGCGTCTAATGCTTTTTCAATACTTGGATTTCTGCTGGCTAAAATAGAGCCTGCAAAAAGGGCTGAATTTTTTGCCCCTGCCACACCAATAGCAAATGTTGCCACAGGAATTCCTGCTGGCATTTGCACAATAGATAATAAGCTATCCTTACCATTTAAAGCTTTTGACTGGATAGGAACGCCTAAAACAGGCAGAGGCGTTTTCGCCGCTACCATGCCCGGTAAATGTGCTGCACCGCCTGCCCCTGCAATGATGACTTCAATGCCACGCTCTTTAGCATTTTCAGCATAGGCAAACATTTCATCAGGTGTGCGGTGTGCGGAAACAATTTGCGTTTCATAAGGGATATTTAAAGTTTTTAATATGGATACGCATTCCTGCATTGTTGCCCAATCAGATTGCGAGCCCATAATAACGCCTACTAGTGGTTTCATTGTTTTTTCCCTTTTGTATAGTCTGTAATAATATCTACCCAAGCTTGACTTTCCAAGGCTTGGACTTTTGTTTTTAATGTTTCCGCTGTGTCCGATTTTTCCACATCGCATTGCAGTTGTAATATATTTTCACCGCTGTCCACATCTTCGACAACATGATGAATCGTACATCCGCTTTTTGTATCCTTTGATTGTAACACAGAATTGTGAACATCCAAATCCATTAAGCCTGCGTGCTTTGGCAATAGGCTTGGATGAATGTTTAATATCTTGCCTTTAAAAGCATCAATGAAAGATTTTGATACGATACGCATATAGCCATTCATCAAAATTAAATCAGCTCCTTCTTTTAGCAATACAGAAGCCGTAGCCATATCAACTTCTTCTCGGCTAAAACCTTTAATTGATTGAACATATGTTTGAATGCCATATTTCTGTGCTTTTTTTAAAATAAGAGCGTCCGCTTTATCTGACACAACCATTTGAACATGCTTGCGTAAATCGGATTGCAAAATCCCATCTAAACTTGTACCACCTGTTGAACACATTATAATAATGGTCATTTTTATTTCCTATTTAGTTTTATGTTTATAGCTTTTTATAACTACTGTTACGCAAAAGATTCATATGCTCAATTCTCTTGTTTATTAGAGCCTTTGTTCCAATGTCAGGACGATGAAATAACTCGCCTTTAATTTTCTCAATGGCTTGTTGCGTAATTTTTTCAGCTTCCTCAATACTATCCCCACACCCTAGAACAGCAATTGCGCGTGAGCCTGTTGCAATCAATTTAATCTCCTGCATCTCTACACTGCCCATAAACAAATATACATCGCCGTCCACTAGAGAAATATCAACTTCAAATCCTGTATTAGCATTATCAGGATACCCCATTGGTACAACATATTTACATACGGTAGCCTGTGGCTTAAATGCAAATGACACAGTATCCAGCGTACCATCGGTCATAGCCTGTGCAATAGCCACAAAATCTGCATCTAATATAGTTAATAAATTCATCGCCTCTGGATCGCCAAAACGCGCGTTGTATTCAATAACTTGAACCCCATCAGATGTTGCCATAAAACCACCGTATAAAATACCTTGGTATGGGCTGTCAAATTCACTGTGTAATGCCTTAACAACAGATTCATTAATGCATTCGGCTTGGGCTTTATCTTCTTTGCTGATAAAGGGTAATAAATGGTTAGCATCTGAATAAGACCCCATACCCCCCGTGTTAGGTCCAGTGTCATTAACATAAGCCCTTTTATGATCTTGAACCAGTGGCATATGAATTAAATTTTTACCATCGGTAAAAGATATAAGAGAAAATTCTTGTCCCTCTATTTTTTCTTCAATGACAAAGGGCGTATCATTATCCGTTAAATCTTGGCAATAATCAATCGCCTCTTGCATAGTAGATAAATGTTCCCCCCATACAACAACACCTTTACCGCCACATAAACCGTCCGCTTTTATAACAAATTTTTCTGCCCAGTGTTGTAGGGTTTTCTCAACACCGTCCATAGAATAAAAGCGTTGAAAGAATGGGTTGCCGGCAATATTATACTTGCTCAATAAATCTCTAGTAAAGCCTTTTGAGGATTCTAACATTGCGTGATTTTTTGTAGGTCCAACAACCGCTATATTTTTTGCTTTTAGACCATCGGCTAAACCTGCCTCCAATGGAGCTTCAGGACCTATGATAGCCATAGATATATTTTGCTTCACTGCATAATTAACAATAGTTTCAACATCTGTTACGGACGCAATACTATAATCTTCTGTTAATTTTTTAATAGCTGGGTTTACGGCGTTACTCATGCAGAATAGCTGTGTGTCTTGTGGGCTTTTTTTAATAGCTTCTGCAAGGGCGTGTTCACGGCTACCAGAGCCAATAAGTAAAATTTTCATTATTTTTTGTCCGATATATTTAAATATTTCATAATGTTTGTATTGATGCGTTGATTAGTATTTTTTTCTGTCTCCACTCTTACAAAAACCTCCCCTGTAATCATTTCATACTGTTTAATGTAGCGACGGGATAATTCTATCGTTAAATCATCAGGAGCGTTCGGCAAGACCGCATCATCGTAAGGGTTACAATTTTCAGCAAACCATAAACGGAAAAACTCTTTATCAATGTTGTCAGGCTCTTTACCATTTTTAATGTTGTCTTTATATGTTTCAGCAATCCAAAAACGAGAACTATCAGGTGTGTGAATTTCATCAATAAGAATAATTTCGCCTGTTTGTTCATCAATACCAAATTCATATTTAGTATCCACAAGTATAAGACCATTTTTTAAAGATTCTTGTTGCCCAAATTCAAACAACTCCAATGATTTTTTAGAAGCGTAGTCCCACTGTTCTTGCGTCAACCATTTTTCTGCGACTATATCACTAGGGGTAATCGGGCGGTCGTGCTCCACTTCTTTTGTTGTAGGGGTTACAATATTTTTTTCCAATTTTTGATTTTTTTCTAAACCATTAGGAAAATCAATGCCACAATACGAGCGGACATTATTATTATACTGTGTCCATAGAGATGTTGATGTAGACCCGCTAATATACCCCCTAACCACAAATTCAATTGGTAGAACTTTGCATTTTCTGGCAATGACAACATTAGGGTCTGGATTGGCAATAACATGGTTTTTAATAATGTGTGCCGTTTTTTCAAACCACCAAACAGATGTTTGGGCTAAGACTTGCCCTTTAAAAGGAACGGCCCCAAGCAATCGGTCAAACGCCGATTGTCTATCGGTGGAAATAAGAATGCTTTTATCTTCATAAAAATACATATCACGCACCTTACCGATATATTTATCAGCTAGGTCAACATTCGTTTCTGTGAGACACATATTTAAGTGGCTTTGTATAACATTTTTATCAATCATCATTATCCCTCTTTAATAAATATTGTATTATCTGCATTTAATCAATGACTACGCCAGTTTCCGCTGTAACAGCACCAATCTTGCATACACCAATATGAGGGTAGTCTTTGCCAATTTGCATTAGTTTTTCTTCCATAGACTCGTCCCCAATGATTGCCATACCGATACCCATATTAAAGGAGCGATACATTTCAAATTCACTGATTTTACCAATCTCTTGCATGACATTAAAAATTGGTAAAATCTCCCAAGTTCCTTTTTCTATTTTAACGCCAAGACCTTCAGGTAGAACGCGTGGAATATTTTCAATAAAGCCACCGCCTGTAATATGTGCCATACCCTTAATGTCCACGCCTGCATCTAAAAATGCACGGACAATATTTGTATAGTTGATATGTGGTTCCAATAAAGCGTTCCCAATAGTAACACCGTCTAATTCTGGGTATGTGTCAGTCGGTTTGTTTTTAGCAACATCAAAGAAAATTTTGCGTGCAAATGAATATCCATTTGTATGCAAGCCTGATGAAGTTAATCCAAATATTGTGTCGCCTACTTTAATATCTTTGCCAGTAATAACTTTAGATTTTTCCACTATACCCGTTACGATACCAACCATATCAATTTCGCCCTTTACATAAACACCAGGCATTTCAGCCGTTTCCCCGCCCACTAAAGACACGCCAGATTCTACACAAGCCTTAGACATCCCCTTGACTAAAGATTCCATAATATCAGGATTTAATATATCGTGTGCAACATAGTCTAGGAATGTCAGTGGCTTTGCCCCCATCACAACAATATCATTCGTAGCGGCAGAAAATAAATCATAGCCTAAGTTCTCAAAATCTTGGCACAACACAGCCACTTTAGTTTTAGTCCCAACACCATCAATAGATTGGACTAAAATAGGGTTATCATATTCATTTAATATATCCTTTAAAGAATAAAGAGAGCCAAAGCTTCCAATATCCGCCAGTACGCTTTTTGTAAATGTTTTTTTCACATGCGTTTTAATACGGTTTACTGTTTCATTACCCGCTTCAATGTTAACGCCTGCATCTTCGTATTTTAAACCTGACATTTTGTATTCCTTTATTCTTAAATATTTAAATTATTTTTTATGGCTATTTGTTGTTTGTAAATTTATTTAATGAACGATTTTTAGTATTAGCCCAACCACTTGCGTGCATTTCTAAACATTTGCATCCAAACACCATACTCTTCCCATTCAGCAGGAGCCCACGAATTTGTTGCTGTGCGGTATACGCGTTCTGGGTGGGGCATCATAATTTGCACCCGACCATCAAGTGCCGTAAGTGCCGTGATGCCACCCACCGCACCATTAGGATTACTTGGATACATTTCAGTTTGTTTGCCGTATCCATCAATAAACCTAAGGGCAACTTGATTGCTGTTTAATAAAGCGTCTTGCTGTTGTGCGTTTTCAAACATCGTACGACCTTCGCCGTGTGCAATAGCGATTGGTGCGTGGGAACCTTCCATACCGTCAAACCAAATAGAATCTGATTTTTCAATACGCACCATACTTGTACGAGCTTCAAATTGTTCTGACATATTTTTAATGAAGACAGGCCAGTTTTCAGCCCCTTTAATAATAGGCTTTAATTGTGCCAACATTTGGCACCCATTACATACGCCTAATGCCAATGTGTCCTGACGGTCAAAGAATATTTCAAACTGCTCTTTAATGTGACTCGTGTGTAAAATGTTTTTGGCCCAACCACCGCCAGCACCCAGTACATCTCCATAAGAAAACCCACCACAAGCAACAACAGCCTTAAAATCTTTTAAATTCATAGTATTGTTATGTAGGTCCGACATATGTACATCAACAGCATCAAAGTGTGCCGTAGTAAATGCCCCCGCCATTTCTACATGCCCATTAACACCTTGCTCTCTTAAGACAGCAATTTTAGGTTTAACGCCTGTGCTGATAAAAGGTGCTGTTATATCAGTTTTTAAATCAAAAGTTACTTTCGCATGCAGACCTGGATTAGCACTATCTAGCAAGGCGTCAAATTCCTGTTTTGCACACTCTGCATTATCACGAATAGCTTGGACATTATAAGATGTTTCAGACCACCAACGCTGTAAATCAATTCTAGGTTTTTCATATATTACTTCTCCATTATTTTCAATAACGATACTGTCTGTAGTATTAAGTGTTCCAATAGACACGGCAACGACACCAGAATTTTTGTACTCTGTGATAACACTATCAGCATCAGTCGTCTTAACTTGGATTACAGCCCCTAGCTCTTCACTGAACAACGCATCAATAATGGCATCTTCAGCAAGAGATATCGTCAACCCAGTCTTACCTGCAAATGCCATTTCCACAAGTGTTGTTAGTAATCCGCCATCACTTCTATCGTGATACGCCAACAATGCATTTTTACCATTAAGCTTTTGTGTTGTTTCAAAGAACCCTCTAAGAATTTTTGCGTCAGCGTCAGGCGTTACATTGCCCACTTCATTATACACTTGTGCTAAACAAGACCCACCCATACGATTACACCCATTACCTAAGTCTAATAAAATAAGAACACTATCGCCTTGGTCGGTTTTTAATTGAGGCGTTACAGTTTTTTTAGTATCAAGCACTGGTGCAAATCCTGTGATGATCATTGACATTGGCGACATAATAGCTTTTTCTACGCCGTCATCTGTCCACTGTGTACGCATTGACATAGAATCTTTACCTACTGGAATAGAAATGCCCAAGTCAGGGCAAAAATCCATACCAATAGTTTTTACGGTGTCATATAATTTTTCATCTTCATTGGCATATCCTGCCGAAACCATCCAATTTGCTGATAGACGAATATCACTGACACTTTTAATATAGGCACTGGCTAAGTTTGTAATAGCCTCGCCCACCGCCATACGCCCAGATGCAGGGGCGTTTATAACAGCCAGGGGCGTTCGTTCGCCAATTGCCATAGCCTCGCCAGTAGTTGTATCAAGTGTTGTGGTTGTTACAGCACAATCGGCAACAGGCACTTGCCAAGGTCCTACCATTTGGTCACGGGCAACCATACCTGTTATACTACGATCGCCAATAGTAATTAAGAATGATTTAGACGCCACTGTTGGTAATTTTAATACACGCTCAACCGCATCATTAATATCAATATTAGTCGTAACAAAATCTTTTTGTATTACAGTCTTTTTTTCTACCTTTCGGTGCATCTTTGGCGTATTACCAAATAAAACATCCATTGGTAAATCAACTGGATTATTATCAAAATGGGAATCGTGCAATGTTAAATGTGGTTTATTCGTTGCAACACCAATAACAGAATACGGACACCTTTCACGCTTAGCAATATTTTCAAATTCCTCTAATCTGTCATTTGACACAGACAATACATATCTTTCTTGAGACTCGTTAGACCATATTTCCATTGGCGACATACCTTCTTCGCCTAGAACAAGGTTTCTTAATTTGAAATCGCCCCCAACATTACCGTCTTTTACCAATTCAGGGAAGGCATTTGAAATACCACCTGCCCCAACATCGTGAATAAAGTTAATCGGGTTTTTTGTGTCCATTTGCCAGCATTTATCAATGACTTCTTGGCAACGACGCTCCATTTCAGCGTTATCACGCTGTACAGAGGCAAAGTCTAATTCCGCAGAATGTTCGCTAGAGACCACTGATGATGCCGCACCACCGCCAAGACCAATACGCATGGCAGGTCCCCCTAAGCAAATAAGATGACTGCCCACAGGAATGTCGCCTTTTTGAATATGTTGACGCTTAATATTTCCCATACCACCAGCTAGCATAATAGGTTTATGATAGCCATATATCTCAATGCCCTTAGATGATTGAGCGTGTTGTTCATATGTGCGAAAGTAGCCTGTTAAATTAGGGCGACCAAATTCATTGGCGTAACTTGCACCACCAATAGGGGCTTGTGTCATAATATCTAATGGCGTTGCTATGTGCTGTGGCTTGCCATATCCCTTTTCTCCAGAATGTTTTTCCCACGGTTGTTCAAAAGATGGAATATTTAAATTGGACACGGTAAAACCTGTGAGTCCAGCTTTTGGTTTAGCCCCAAGACCCGTAGCTCCTTCATCCCGAATTTCCCCGCCTACACCAGTAGCCGCACCGCTATGTGGGGCAATTGCTGTAGGGTGATTATGCGTTTCAACTTTGATTAAAATATCAACATCTTCTTGATGAAACTCGTAAATATTAGTGTCCGAATTTGGATAGAATCTACCGCCAACGCTACCAGCCATAACTGCCGCATTATCTTTATAGGCAGACAAGATACCTTCAGGAGAATGGCTGGTTGTATTGCGTATCATTGAGAATAATGATTTTTCCTGTAACACACCATTGATTTCCCAAGAGGCATTAAATATTTTATGTCGGCAATGTTCAGAATTTGCCTGTGCAAACATATATAATTCCGTATCCGTAGGATTGCGACCTAAATCTCTATACGCCGTGAAAAGATATTCTACTTCTTGCTCACTTAAGGCTAGCCCCAATTCTGCATTCGCTATTTTAATAGCATCAATGCCTGTCTTAATTATGTCAATATAGGTTAATGGCAATGGAGATTTTTTAGTAAAGAGTTGAGTGCAATCTTCTAATGTATCTAGAACTGTATTAACCATACGGTCGTGTAGGATAGTTTTAATATTTGAAAATTCTTCTGCCGTGCAATCACCCTTGATACTAAACAAGATGCCACGCTCTAAACGTAAGACTTTTTCTAAGCCAACATTTTTAACAATATCGGTCGCTTTCGTTGACCAAGGGGAAATAGTTCCAAGACGAGGCACTACAAGAAAAGTTTTTCCGCCGTCAATATCTGCCGACCCCCACGCATCACCATACGATAACAACGCTTCTAGAATATCATTTTCTTGCATATTTAAGGGAGAGTAAATATCTAAAAAATGTATAAACTGGGCTTGGACAGACTGTACTCCCGCAACCTGCTCTTGCACAATTTTTAAAATTTTGTGCTGACGAAAAATTGAAAGCGCTGAATTTCCTTTTAAAATTTTCATAATACTTTAGTTCCTACTTTTATAAATTAGCGATTAAATTGTCAGCGATAAAGCTTAAGCGATTTTGCTCTTCAAGCTTGGCTTGTTTATGGTCTGATTCGAGAGTGTTTAAATATTCACTGTCAATGTCCCCCGTGATATAGTTTCCTGTAAACACACTGTCTTCAAAATGCTGAATCTTAGAATTTGATTTTTGTATTACAGACTGCAAGTCTTCCAAGGATAAGTACATTAACCCATCCACCCCAATCCAATCTTTAATTTCATCAACCGTACGATTATAGGCAACTAATTCTGCACGGCTCGGCATATCAATGCCATATACATTAGGGTGCGTTACTTGTGGCGAAGTAGATGCAAAATAAACGCTTTTAGCCCCTAATTTACGCACCATTTCAATGATTTGTTTTGAAGTTGTCCCCCTTACAATAGAGTCATCAACTAACAATACATTTTTATCCTTAAATTCTTTTGCAATAGGATTTAATTTGCGTCGTACAGAATCTTTTCTGTCTGTGCTATTTGGCATAATAAATGTTCTGCCAACATATCTATTCTTAACAAAACCTTCTCTGTATGGAACGCCTAATTGAGCCGCAATTTCTTGAGCCGCAATACGCCCTGTTTCAGGAATAGGAATCACAATATCAATATTTTTATCCGACCACTGCTCGACAATATGCTCGCCTAATTTTTTGCCCATATCAATACGGCTTTTGTAAACACACACATCATTAATTATACTGTCTGGTCTAGCAAAGTAGACATACTCAAATAAACAAGGGGCTAATTTACTGTTTGTCGCGCAAACTTTATTATGAAGCTTTCCGTCCTCGTCAATTATAACCACTTCGCCTGGTGCAACATCACGCACAAGTTCAAAGCCAGTAATGTCCAGAGCAACGCTCTCACTGGCAAACATATATTCTGTGCCTGTTTCAGATTCTTTTTTGCCTAATACCAAAGGTCTAATACCATTAGGATCACGAAAAGCGACCATTCCCAAACCAACAACAACACTAAGGCAAGCATAGCCCCCTTTGACATGTGCATTTACAAAGGTAAGAGCATTAAAAACACCTTCAACTGTAGGCTTAGATTCTTGATTAATTTGCAAACCATACGCAAATAAATTTAGCAGTAATTCTGAATCTGATTGGGTGTTTAAATGTCTACGGTCCCACTCAAATAATTGTTCTCTTAATTTCTTCACATTTGTAAGATTACCGTTATGTGCCAGTATTATGCCGTATGGACTGTTGACATAAAATGGTTGGCTTTCCGATGTGCCTGAATTACCAGCCGTTGGATACCGCACATGACCGATGCCCATTGATCCAACTAGCGACGCCAATTCTTTAGCACCAAAAATATCATGCACTAAACCTTCATCTTTATGAAGAAAGAATTTTCCCTTATGCAAGGTTGATATACCCGCCGCATCTTGACCACGGTGTTGTAACAAACCTAACCCATCAAAGATATAATGATTTGCTTGTGTCATGCTGGCTACGCCGATAATTCCGCACATTTATAAGATTCCTTTGTTATTGATATTGCCGTAAAAAAAGCACGCAAAAAATTGCGTGCTTGGGGTTTACATTTGAACAAGTATTTGAGCAAATTGCATTCGGTTAATCTTAATAGTTTTTATGAGATTCGAATACATATCTTGTGTCTGTAGTATAATTTTTTTTACCATATTAATTACAAGCCTGTTCGCCCTAAAGAAAACTATTTTTTTTCTTTTTTTACAAGGTCTACAGCTAAAATTAACAGTCTTTTGCAAAATCATTCCTTAGCACATTATTAGTTTCTCCACATAAGAATAGCATTGTTTATTGAAATAGCAAGCGTTTACTGCCTGATATTTTTGCTTGCCTTTCTATGTATTAAATATAAATTAACGCACAATTATTTGTTCCGACACAAATTCATGCATACTTGCAAAAAAAATCTTAGTATTGGAGAAATTCCATGACTTTGACCTAAAATTATGTACAGAAATAAGAAAAAACACTGTTACAGGGGGAAAAGAAAATTCATGAAAATAATGAAATAAATGCAATCAAACGCACAAATGTTATAAAATTACTATCCATCATCGCATCTAATCTATATGTCCCAGTTGAATAAACTTTTTCCGTGTAAATTCGGTCATAGCTAAGAAGTGTTCTTACAAAGGCGACAAATCATTTAATAAGCAACAGCAGGTAACAAAACCATTACAAAAAAACCCAGTGAAAAATCACTGGGTTTTATTTGGTTGCGGAGGTAGGATTTGAACCTACGACCTTCAGGTTATGAGCCTGACGAGCTACCGAACTGCTCTACTCCGCGTTAGTATAGTTGTCTTATAGCCTCAAATCCTTGTTATGTCAAGTCTTACTTTAAAATAGCCACTTATAGCCTGTTTATCTTTGTAAGATAAATGTAACCTCCTCTTTGTCGACGTTAAAATCAGCAGGTGGAAGCCACCTGCCACAAAGAAAGAGTTCATAGGTATATTATCCTATTGTCAAAATCTAAGAAGGGGCGTTGAATTTAACTTCAACGCCCCTTCT
>OFHS01005205.1:0-12256 GCA_900245855.1 Calvadosia cruxmelitensis
CCTCGATTCTAAAGGCGTGGGCAGCGCGCCCTATGGCGTGATTTTAACCTCACCTAAAATTCTTTTAGCAACAATAAAAGCTGATGCCTGTTTATATTGATGTGATTAAACAGAGATTTGTACAGTGAAACCTCGTTAATATCACTATGGTTTTGCAGTCAAAAATCGTGATAATAAGCGGGTCGTGATATTAAGCGGGTACAAATCGTTGATTCAGACAGAGCTTGGTTTTCAAACTGAAGTGATATTAAGCGGGTTGTGATATTAACCGAGGTGATATTAACGGGGTTACACTGTAGTTTGAAAGATGACAGGTTGCCGGCCTGACTGGTATGCTTAGATTTCTGACCCCATAAAGTAGGGGTTATTTGCCCCCAATTTCTGCCCCAAATAATACGGTGACCTCACTTTTTTGTTTCATATTCTTATTCTACAAGCTTCTGCCTACAATATATCCAAAATCTGTTCAATTCATACGTTTTTTGAAATTAGAGTTTATTGTCCCGAACCTCCTTAAACATTTTCTGTCACAAAAGGGTGCTTTTTGTCTTTACTGATTTCATTAGACATAAACCGTGAAATAATGAAACAAATTTTTCTTCAAATTCCAAACAATAGATGATAGCCGAAGGCAGGGATGAATGCTCAAAATATGCATAAGATAAACAGTCCTAAATATCTGAATAATTGCTGTCATAAGACGGTCCACGTTGCTAATGCAGCTGTGTTCAGCATCATTGCTTCGCATTGGAGGGATGTCAATTAGTCCACTAAAAGTCATAGTACTCTGCTTATTTTTAGCCCACAAAACAGTACTTCCTGACTTAGCATATGTAGTAAGATCAGCTTTAAGAGCATAGTATATCATGTAAAGGATATCGAGAAAGTATGAAAAGGAGAATTGGTCTCACGTTGCTCAATACATTTTTATTTAATACTGTATTTTGTATTTTTGTTTGTTGATGACAATGACAAGGGGTTTATTAAGTTAACCACACAACGGTGTTTTAAATAGTTTCTGTTACGAAAGGGTGCTTAATGTCTTTACTGATTTCAATAGACGTTTACCATGAAATAATTGAACTGAAATTTTTCCTAATCTCAAACAATAGAGGATAACTAACCTCATGGATGAAATCTGTGCATAATATTGAACTACTGGTCTAATTATCTGAAAAATTGCTATCATTAGATGGTAGGCAGAGATCAGTCGCAAATCTTTTTACAGACAGTATATAGTCTGAACGACAAAAACAAGGTTGAAACCTTTCAACAACAACAGAAGCACAGTGCCATAATCCTTCCCCAAAACAGTGGTATTTTTTCTGACTTCGTGTTTGAAAAGACAATGGTCTAAACAAATTATTATTGCATCAGAAAGAAGCAAGTGACATTCTCTCCGGAAAGGAAAGTGATATAAAGGCTCTCTAATAAGAATACCAAAGGGCATCTGCAATTATCTTATGATTAGGTTAGTATTTCCAGTAGGTTGATGACAAGGCTTGTTCAAACTTCAGAGTATTATTTTTCTGCATGGCTCTCATATTTTTGCCAGATTTTAAATTTATAGTTGCTGTTTTGAAATACCAAGACTTGACCTTCCAATTTGAAACGACGCAAAAAGATATGTCGGCCTTGTTCACTGCCGAGATGATAAAGTGAATCAACTTCTAAGATAAATATGTTCTAAAATGTGAACCTGTAAGAGACGTGTAAGATATTAAACTAATTATTACCACAGGTGAATATACGCAACCAGTAACTTCACATCTTTGAGACCATAATTGAAGAAACAGTCTGATAACATTGCGACGCAACTCAAAATATAATTCATGACATCCAGATTAGAAATTTATTCATATCTGAACTAATAAAAGACACGACAAACTCATAGAAGAGTGACAATGTAAAGGCTTTAAGTTGTTACTCTTGTGTTTTAAGTTAAAACACATTGATAAGAGGAATTTTGAACATCAGCACAGGCTCCCATTCACGAAATGCAGCATGCTATTGAAGTTTGTTCAATATTCTACGTACATTGCTCTGTTGTTTATTCAATGGATTTCGGCTGCTATGCAAAACCATTTCAACAACACTGCAGTGCAACAAGTAACTTCAAGTCAAAGCAGTAGCTTCATTTGATATCGAAGCAGTAAGTGTATACGATATTGCTTTGTGAAGCACCCGACCGAATCAAATAATCCATGCCGTCAACTACAATTTCAATGAAAAATATTCTTAAACAGCAAATGAAAGTCAGAAGCAATGCAACACCATACATTAACAACGGTCGACGCAGCCCATGGTCTTTAAATGCCAATAATATTTCTTTGAAACATTGAAGTAGGAAATGAATAATTAAAAATACTTTACGACTTGCAAACTGGAGTCAAATGAATCCTGAAAGTACTACAGATTGTTTGGTGTTGAACGATACCTCTTGTTCCATAAGTCAATTCTTTTATATTATCCTGTGGAGCTAACCAGCATTGTCTTGTTTCTGCATGAAACTTGTTGGTCGTCGCTCCTCTGCATAATGCTTGTCTGCCATGGAAAGTAGCGTTTGCATTCATCCTCTGCCCGACACTTCAACAAAGCACGATGACTCGCAAGAGACTGAAATTGATTCTTTTCCAACCATTCGAGCGCAACGGTCTGCCACAGCAAGCACAGCGAGTTTGAGGTGCCCATTCCACAGCGATAATTTCATCAAACTTGAAGAGAATATAGCTAGGCTTCAAAACGACCATTTCAAAAAGCGGCTCCATTACACTATGAACTGATACCATGTGAAATCCATGTGAAAATCATGTGAAAAACCATGTGAAAAGTGCCCTTTTCACATGGTTTTTCACACTGTTTTTTAATTCACACGTTTTTTACATGGTTTTTCACATAGTGTTTGAAATTTCACATGGTTTTTCGCATGGTGCTTCCCATTTCACATGGTTTTCACATGGTTTTCACATGGTTTTGGATTCATAGTGTTATGTTCTGCGCCAATTTGCATTATTCAACTTTGACCTGCTTTCAGAGCTGGCTAAACAACGCGCGTCTAGAAAAGTGTACTCAACCGGGGCCTACATTTTTCCTGGGACGTTTGCCGCCCATACTTGCTACAGAGTAGCAGGTACCCGGTTTTGTACCGACAAACAAACAAACAAACAAATATTCAAACCGACAGACAATTCCGTATTATAGGGTCGTCGATGAATAACTCATAATCAGATATACGCAAACTGCTTCTAAAGAAATAAATGCTGTGGCAACTTGGACTTGGACTTTAGCGGGATGTATTGCATCATAAAGTCACGTTATTTTACATCTCATCATGAATTAATTTTACTACATTGTATGCTCAAGGGGCATTCCACAGTCAATTAATCTCCATGTTTTTAGATGGTAGTTGATCGAGATACATATAAGGTGCTCCCAGTAGCATGTGTCCATAACGTACTTGCCTAACATATCACTCACTGCAGGTAAGACATTGCTTATCACGGTTTGTCCTTTTCAATTAATTAATAGAAGGGTTTTCTTTTCATCAGGTTGTTTGCATTTCTGCAGATGTAGGTCTGTTTCTGACCACAGCTATGATCGTCGTTCAATGCTGACACTGATTTGATTTGGGTTTTGTCATTTCTCAGATACAAGCACAGCACCAGAACATGAAGGCTGCTGTAGAGTGTCTTGCAAATCTGGAGAAGAAATACAATGATCCAGGGCCAACATACGACTGCATCTTGTTCCATGACGGCACCGCCTGGAAGTGAGACTTGCTCTACCAGCTACGGCTGCCATGACTACTGAAGCCAACTAATTTTTCAAAACTGCTTTTTAGAAAGCTGCAATCCCAATAAGTTGTCCGTTGGCTAGTTTTTTACTAGTTTAGATTATTTATTCTCTGCTGTGCATTAATTGGATAAGTTGACGTTAATCTACAGCTTCCTAATCCTTTAATTCTCGAAGCAAGGCTATGACATCACATTACTAAGACAATGCAATGACATGTTACACACTCGATCACAGGCACAATATCTCAGCAAAAGGGCAAACGGAAATGCAGAACATTTTATCTTGTTCGTGGTTGACACAATGGGTATTTGTTTGTTGCTTGTTGTTTATTGTTGAGCATCAGTTTGAACATTCATTGTTGCTGGCTGCTTGAATCGAATGTTAACTCATTGTTAGATCACTTAATGAATCAGCCAAACTATCAATTTGTGTGTTTGAGTTTTCCACTGTTTCAGTAAGAAGGAAACATTTCTATCTAGGCAGCTTTCCATTGGTCCTTTATCACAGGG
Source organism: Calvadosia cruxmelitensis (assembly GCA_900245855.1). Taxonomy (NCBI): domain Eukaryota; kingdom Metazoa; phylum Cnidaria; class Staurozoa; order Stauromedusae; family Kishinouyeidae; genus Calvadosia; species Calvadosia cruxmelitensis. The sequence goes on from OFHS01005205.1 coordinate 4,305, forward strand.
GAGCTATCAGCTCTGTGAAAAAGCCATAATGGCTTACCAGAATTTCTGATTAAATGATGATAATGTTTGCGTTTGATTTCTAGGTCTTGAAGTTGCATGCTTCGTGAAAACTTGTTTTGAATATGAAAATTCTAAGAATTATGTAGACTGATTAGAGATTCTCTCATTATTGTTTGAAGCAGAAATGAAAATCTTGATATCTTTTGCTTCAATTTAAGGAAGCAATGCTAGACATTTTGGAATTTATACCAAATCTGTGTGCATGTATGCACTGCATATGTAGACTGTCCCTGATGTCATCCAGTTCTGAGGCTTACAATCACATGTAGGTTCACGGCAGGGTCTGTAATGGCATTGTGAATCTCATAGGTACTCTACGGTTTGGGCATTTATCAGTAATGTCTCGATGCCATATGATAAAGAGCAATGTACAATACCATTTGTTATGAACTCCGGGTTGTGCTATGAAATTATTTCTCTCTCAGGGCATGTATTGACACAAGTGAAGCAGGAGATCTTGCTGCATGCAAACTAATGGGGATTTACAAGGAGACTGGGCAATATGCTCATCTGTCCAGTGAAGGTAAGATTTGTGCCTTTCCATGATATGCCTTGTCTTCTTTTCTTTTCTTTTGTCAAGTGGATTGGATTTTTGTCTCAGATCTGCTCAACTACAGCTTCAACGTCTACGATGACGGAGCAACATTGTCAATTGTCACCAATTGCAGTATGTCACACGACACGTTCACAACCTGTACACATTGAGGTATCCTAAGCTACCTGCTCATATGCTAGCTAGTGATGTTGGGTTCTGGCATTTCTGTTGAGCAGGCCCTCATGGGACTCATGTGGCTTCTATTACATCTGCCAATTTCAAAGACACACCAGACCTCAATGGCATAGCGCCTGGTGCACAGGTTAGCTCCTTCAAAGGAACACTTCAAGCAGCTGTGTAAGGGCTTTGGAATTATTTATTGCACTTACTGTTCTATTTCTTTGCTTCACCTATCTAGATCATTTCTATGCAAATAGGAAACACAAAGATTGGTTCAATGGAGACTGGTGTCAGCATCATGAGAGCTGTAAGTCTGTTGTGCAATGTTGCCCTTGTTAAATAAAGTGTCTGTGTGATTACCATTTGGTGTAACTCATCGTCTCAACTTCCAATGTAGCAGCAACACCTCCAGATGGCCGCTGGTAACAGCACTTAGCAATGCTGCCCAATACTCCCTATTTCCACTGCCTTGCTAGTGTCCTTGTCACTCCTAACGCAAGTGCGGTTGCGGTTCAACATTGTTGCTGATGGATGGCCAACATTTGCAATAATAGTCTGAGAAGTACAAAGTGTTACTTGCTGATCATCTTTCATTTGCTGGTGCAGCCGTTTTGAATGCCCATATATGGCATCACAGTGCATAAAAGTTATGACGCTTGCAATTGCCCATTGTATTCCCATTAGGGTCCATTATCAAACATGACCTCACTCTGAGAAAGCATCATGACTTACACAGACTTGGCTTTGATTTGAAGTCTTGCTTTACTCACACGTCACTTGCCGTATATCTCTGTCCTGTTAATAACGTTCTTACTTTCCTCTGTGCAATCAGCAGGCAGCTCCTGAGAGCTCTTGTTTTATATGCAAGCGTAGTACGTATCCTAGATAGAGAGATATTACATTCTAGCTGGCTCACAAGATGCCTGATATTTTGGGGGTCTTTAGTGACGTGTTTCTACCTCAAGGCAAGTGTCTTTCTAGCTTTGACGCAGGAGCCAATGCTTTTAGACATGATATGCAAACGACATATGATACATTGCACACATGTGCTCTGCACCAGCATGTAACTCTGAAGTACTCTGAACATGACTGGAAATGCTCATTATGCCCCTTTTGTTTGCACACATGTCACTGTGTTGGTGTGCAGTGATGCAAAGGTGTTGCTCAATATTTTTGAATGCTCTTAATACCTGAATGAATGCAAGAAGCAATATATGTGACATGCTTCTGTGTGCCGTTCTTTTTCAAAGGTGAAAGCAGCTGTGGACAACCGAGTTGATCTTATCAACATGAGCTATGGCGAGGCAGTGAAGTGGCCAAACGCTGGGTAGGTACCATTCCTTGATTAATGATATTGACACTTAGAAGGATGACTTCCCATTTAAATGTAGATGATAACTGTGTGAGTATGTTTGCAGGCAGGTCATCAAGAACATCAATGCCTTGAGCATGAAGCATGGCATCATTGTAGTCTCAAGTGCTGGCAACAATGGCCCTGCACTGACAACTCTGGGAAGCCCAGGCGGCACATCTGAGGGAGTGGTTGGTATGCACCCCAAAACCTACATTGCCTGCATTTGTAGCATGGTCAAATAACTATTGAGTCTCAACATTAGCCCTGCATCAATTTCAGGCATTGGTGCACACGTCACACCGGAAATGATGATGGCAGAGTATTCACTCAGAGAGAAAATGCCGCCGCTCCAGTACACGTGGTCATCCAGAGGACCCTGGTAAGAACTTTATCCTGATAAATAGCTCCCTTGCAGCTAGGATCATGTTTTAAAACAATTTTGACTCACTGCTACCATGGTAACCCTTGATTCTATTTCGCTGGACCGTAGTGTTGATTTTGTTTTGTTTCACTCATCTTGTTGCTTAGAGAAGTGTCAATCAGCCTACTGCTTTTATGTCGAACAGTGATATTGAAACAGTTGTCTTCTAATGTCGAAACAAAAGTGGTCTTGATCAGCAAGGAAACCTCTATAAGCCTGTGTGGTTTTATTTAGAATGTGTGAAAGCCTGCCTTCTAGCAAGATGATTAAGATAGCAACGTTACCTTCTCACTTTTTCAATGATTAACAGTGTCACACACTTGGCGGACAATCGGACATCTTAACAAAGCTTTCAAGATGTTGCAATGCATGCAAGGCGTTTTTCTCAATCATATCACCATGGTAACTGATGTTTGTGGATGCGCAAATACTGATCCTGCAAGGATATCACTTCAAGGGTTGGCAATTTAGAAAGGGTGTTTTTTGTTGCCATGGCAATTACAGCTTTCCATATGCAAAGTTCCAACTTTCATTTTTATCATTCTGTGCAGGGTGACATTTTCCTTGTTCAACAAGGATGAGAGCAAAGCATTAGGCTACTGACTTCTGGCAATCACGCCAATGGTCTTACAAAGGAGCTCATGAATACAAAAGTCGTCCAAAACATTTTCACAAAATCTGCACTAGTTGCAAAATTTTGTGAACCTCGTAGGAAGGGACTTTTCAAACAAAACTTGTGAAAATGTTGTTTAAAATGTGTAAAAGCTTAATCTTGTAAATAATCTGCATGATGATTTGCATGATAATTTTCATAAACTATGTGAGTCATCAGTGAGAGCTTCTATCACATATTCTGTTTTGAAGTTTCATTGACATGCAAATGAGCAAGATTTGTTGTTGCCTGGTTTCCATGATAATATTCTTTCATTAAGAACGTATCATTTACATAATGTCATCTAACTGTTTGCTCTGTGCTTGTTTGTCAGTTCCGATGGGTCACTTGGCGTGTGTGTGGTCGCTCCTGGTGCTGCAATCACCTCTGTTCCAAACTGGACATTGCGAACCAATCAACTCATGAACGGAACATCGATGTCTTCTCCAAATGCTTGTGGTGGACTAGGTAGCCAAGCGATGGATTATCCTGATGAATAAAGAACTTTCCTTCGCATTCAACAATGGAATTGAGTTCCATCTTTATAGTGCCTCATCATCATCATATATTGTCTTTAAACTCTGCCTGTCATGTGTTAATTTATTTTCTTGTGTCATTCTAGCTGTTCTGCTCTCAGCACTGAAGGAGAAAAGTGTCACATACTCACCGTGGAGGTAAATGAGAGTGAGCAACTATTGATTCAGATTGTGTGTTGCTTGCTGATTGCAATAGTCCATTTGAGATCTGTCATGAAGTGATATTTGATTAACTGGTCTACAAAAAGATCCTTTCTCCATTGTTTGCAATGTGTAAGCTTCTATATCATAAGTAGATGCACGCTAGTTGCCTCATGTCCTCTGCGATTGCCGTAAGATGATCACGCAAGAAGTAGGTGGGCCGTATTGTGGTAATCCATGTAAGTTATGCAAATGTGCCAAAACTAAACTGATAATAGACTAAATAAATCATGATGACCTCCAGTGCTATTTCATCCATTCATATATAATTCAAAATGTCTGTTTGTATGTCTGTCTTTTCAAAGCCCGACACTTGCTACTAATTACCAAGTACTGGTTTGACGAGCCTTGGGAAACAACTAGACTTTGGTTGCCTAGGGTTATCTGAACAGACTGCCTTGCGTGAACATTCGATCCGTATGACACAGAATCTAATGGAGTCGTATTTCAAAGAAGCCTGCCTTTCTGGCCATGATTAGTTTCAGTTGTATTCAAGTGATTTTGTCCGTGGGCCATAATTATTACGTACAACATATTGCCAGATAGTTATCCACAACTATGCAGCTGTCCAATAGCAATGCTTTCTGTTTATCTCTGGACAGCGTTCGGATGGCCATTGAAAACACAGCAATCAAAGTTGCAGGTAAGGATTCACTTGCCATCTTGATGGAACTTTTTTATTGGTTTCAAATAAGAGTAGTTGTGGAAAAGTGTTATCTAAGTTGGCTGATGTTGATCGACTGCTGTGTGATGTGTTATCAGGGAGCTGTGAACTCGACCAAGGATACGGCCTGCTGCAGGTAATCATGTCAATTGTCAATGGTTATCGATGTGACAAATGTTCTCCTGGTTGCTTGATGACAATATCCACAATCCAATTGCCAGGTTGATCAAGCATTTGAACTTCTCAACTCTGGAAAGTGTCCCTGGGTCAATGATGCATGGCTCAAGGTAACTATCAACACCACCAATTATGTTATGTATCTTAACCTAGGAAATGAACTTCAGATACCATTGTATATCTATAATAAACAATGCGAAGAAAGAGGCAAGAGATCGCTAATGGGCAAGGCTGTTCTTTGGAGCTGTAGTTTTATAATTGTTAAACAAAGTCACTCCAGATGATTGCGTATGTCCCTCGGCCAACTGCCCAAATATAAATTAATCGATTATCCTTCCACACATTATCATGCTCTTCAAACGATTAATTCATGCATAACTGTCATGCACACATATTTGTCACATAAATAATGTGATCTATGTTATCGTGTAAGCAATTTCTATGTTTCTGAAGCGAGTTAATTATGACCATAGCTAAACCACAAGTCAATGTTGAGAAAGCGATTATTCTCTGTTGTTTATGAAAGACCAATCAAGTAACTTGTGGCATTTACAATGCCTGTTTTGCACTGCAGAACAGCATCATATCTGTTAGACAATTAAATAAAAATTAAATTGAAATTTAAAAAATAAATAAAAATAAATAAAAATTAAATTTAAATTATCACCTGTTGATCCTTCAAGCGCTGTCTGGCTGTACTCTGATGTTCAGTGTTATGATGTTTGCATGTTGTTGCTAGGTTGACTGTGGCCAATCAAGAAGAGGGATCTACATTAGGGACCGCCTGAGCGTGTCACGCAGTGACCATCAGTACACTGCCACAATTATTCCCAAATTCCCCGAAGACGCTGGTAGGTCAACTACTGACATCATTGTCGGCAAGCAAATTATCAGCTGATGGTATTCTCTTAACTTGGTCTTGTTCAGCTTGTGACATGACTAATATATTGACTGTGAGGTAATTACGCTTGTGCTCTGTATGTTAACAGAGAGAGGACATTTGCCGTCATAAAGGATTTTCAATACGTGTGAACCTAAAGCATTGACTTACTTGCATTGTGTTTCAATAGTCTGCATGAATTTAATGGCACGACTGTGATCTAGTATCCCTTCAATGATTGCTGTCTTGAAATTAAACATGTCACACAATAATTTAATTTGTGCTGACGAGCCATGACAATGTGATGGAAAGAATGAAGAGGAAGAGGAAGGAATCTGGCTTCAAATGACGTTTTGAAATTGATGGAAACTGTCATTTTGTAGAGGAAGTCAAAAGAGTCGTGTCTTACGTTGTGCATTGATGTTTTGTCGTGTTCCAAATACTTAACAACTGAAATTTGCCTCTGCCAGCTATTGTAAGGAACAGGAACACTTTTATCTGTATAACTGTGGCTTGGTGAACGATCTACTGTTGCTTTTGTATAGCCAAATCCAAACAGCTTGACCTTGATGTCAAACTTGCCTTGTGTTGCACTGCTCCTTGGATTCGTATCCCAAAGATGCTGGCGCTGGCAAACATGGGTTTGTTGATTATTCCCTGACATCACTTATCCATTGCCGTTGTCACAATCACATTCCATGTTTCCAATGCCTTTTGTTGTTTTGTTTGGTCAGCCAGGACCATCAGCATTGCCTTGGCGACAGATGGGTTGAGCGAAGGCAGTTACTACGAGGAGGTAAGCGCATCCTGCCTTTTAAATTTTAGGGTGTCAGTACTCTCTGGTTGCTGCTCTTGACTTGTATTATGTTTACGGTTAATTGCTACTGTTCCCTGTGCTCTTGCTACTCTGTAGGTGCGTGGCTATGACGTTGCCTGTCCTGCATTTGGACCAGTTGTAAGGATTCCCATTATCGTCATCAAACCAAAAATGTAAGTCCTAAAATTACAGTGCAGTATGGCCCACTTTCTGCTGTGTCACACGCTGTCTTGATTAGAGTTACATCTAGAAGTCAATAGGACATTACGCCGAACTGTTGATTTAAGATAGTGCCAGATACGTCATATGTCTTAGACATTTGGCTGATGCCTGTCAATCGTTTGATGTGTTCATCCCATTCTTGAAGTCCTTTTGTATATTTTGTTAGTTTGTGCAATGATGAGAATGATGCTGACCTTGGCAACATTGTCATGAAGTGTGGTCACGTTGAGCGTCGTTTCTTTGTTGTGCCACAAGGTGCCACGTGGGCTGGTAAGTCTCCATTTGCAGGTTTGCTGTCCACTGTCTCTTGGTCTTACCGAATGAAGCCACCTAGTACTTTCTATCGTCTTGTAGTTGTTATATGCTGTTTCTTGAACCAGGCATCTCGCTGATGGGCTCAAAGACTGACATGGACTGTCGCTATATAATTCACGCTATCCAGCTGAGCAAAGAACGCTCCTTTTGTGATGGAGAATTCCGCTGCACTCTCAATGTTAAAGGAGGGATGAAGTCAAGAAAGATATTTCCTGTCCTGGTAAGCGACATGCGTTGAAATAATATTTAATACTGGAGAAGTTATTTTAAAGGCAATTGAGCCTGGCGATTGAGCCCGATTTTTCCATGGTCTAGACGTGGTAGCATTGGTAAACGCAATATGAGCACACTGGCGATCCACTATCCTGATGTTATTGTTAACATTGCCCTCAAGGAAAATTGTATCCAAGACGCTGCTGCGATGCTCGACAAAATATTAGCCACACTGAAGGTACAATGTCCAGCAACTCCATCCTACTCAAGTTGTTCTCCTTTCAATCAACAGAAAAACTCAGGAGAGGGATGGTAAATCTGCAGGCCCGAGGGAAACTTTCTAAGCGACAATTTTAGCACTGATTTCTAAGCTGTATAATTTTATTTGTTAATGCTACTTGCACTATTTTTATATAGCATCCATGCAAATGTTAGATTTTAAATGTTTATCTATTAAGTTTTAGTCAATGGCACCCTTCTTCCTATTTGTATTTGATTGAAAGTTGAAATATGTAAAGCCATCATTACATCACCTTTGTTATATATATTGATAGATAGATTGATTGATGAGTTGTTGCTTTAGAGTATTTGCCGCTATAAGTTACTCAGGTTACTCAGGTTACAACATCTGGAGTCCTTCAAGGAGATACGCTGGCGCCGTACTTGTTTGTTATAGTCATGGACTATGTCATGCGCATGAGCCTGAGACAGGAAGACGGATACAC
>OFHS01005206.1:0-10670 GCA_900245855.1 Calvadosia cruxmelitensis
TCAATCAACCAACCAACAAACCACTTAATCAACCAATCAATCAATCAATCAATCAATCAATCAATCAATCAATCAATCAATCAATCAATCAATCAACCAATCAATCAATCAATCAATTAATCAATGTGGCACTTGCCTCATCTCCCTGAGGGCGTTTGCATGTGAGACGCACTTTTCAATTGTCACTTCGATCTCTTCGTCTGTTGTGAATCGTCCGATGCCAAAGCGGATGGACGAATGCGCGAGATCTTCGTCAGCCCCGATTGCACGCAGCACGTAAGACGGTTCAAGCGAGGCCGAAGTGCACGCACTTCCTGACGACAACGCGACGTCCTTCAGCGCCATCAGCAGGCTCTCTCCTTCGATGTAGGCAAACGACAAATTGATGCATCCCTCGTAGGTGTTTACGTCATCGCCATTGCGAACGACATGCGACAGCCTTGAAGTTATGCCATCGACTAGCCTCTTTGACAAGCCACTGATGCGTTCATGGTCGTACTACCGAGGAAACCATGACAACAGACAGTCCAACATAACAAAAGCGCTACAATCGAAGCCAGAACGCAGTAGTGAACTACTATGTGTATACTGTACCTGCATTTCGCGAAGAGCAATCTCACTGGCGGCCCCCAGCCCCACGATCAGGGGAGTGGGTAACGTGCCACTACGCATGCCTCTTTCTTGTCCTCCACCACTCATGAGAGGCTGAATACGTACTCGCGGCTTACGTCGAACGTACAATGCACCAATGCCTACAGGAAAGACAAACGCATCCATGCACTCAGCATTCTAACGACTTCAATGGGACTGCAGTGGCGCCGTAGTCGTCGTGGAAGGGGCACCGTTCTGCTTGATTGTGCATCGCATCATGTCTTGGAAACTGCACAGTCGGATCTGCTTACTGGCTTCGCAACTGAGTCATACCAATCTTGCCTTGCGCTTCAGTTATAGCTCAATTGTTGCAACAAGAGATAATTATGTGCAATATGAACTTTGCTCTATCTTGCATCTATATGGGTGGAGGCTGCTTATTGTTTACTGGAGAAAGGAATATAAAGCTGTGATGATAAAGAGGTACATCCATGATGGCCGCTGGAATGGTAATCCTACTATGTATCAATATACCTTTCGGTCCGTAGATCTTGTGGCCACTGATTGACATTAAGTCAATGTTCATGTCGCCAACGCTCACTGGGATCTTGCCGAACGCCTTTAATAGCAACAACAATACGACTCAGTCACAACAAATCGAATGAAAATATGATTGAACAGTCGTGAAGTGACAACAGAAGCTCACCTGCGCAGCATCAGTGTGGAAAAATATCCGATTTTCAGAGCAGATCTTCCCTGAAAGACAAAGAAGTGAGCGCCTGCGTTCAAAATGATGTCACGCTATGTGTTTCTGTAGGCGATTGTTTGAGTGACATGGAAACAGAATGAACAAGCAGACAGTCTCAGGCCTCGTTTACACCGCATGTACCGGATAGAATTGCCTCTGTCATTTGGAGAATACAATGGAATAATTCACGTGACCCTTCGTCGCGTCTTGCAATCACATTGACCTTGTATAAACCAGGCTTCGGTATCATACTTACCAATCTCGGCAACGGGCTGCTTTACGCCGATCTCATTGTTGACAGTCATCACTGAGACGAGGCTCGTGTCGGGGCGAATCGACTCCTGGAACACCTGCGAAATCAAGAGGCAAGCAGGCATCGTCACAGTCGACAGCCTAACCAATACCCCATATCTGTCAAAAATATATAAATGCGGGACAATAAACGAATTTCAATATAACAATTTGGCTATAAACACGGGATTTTCAAACAACGTGAGACGCTATCAGTGAGGATGCCAAGCAAGAGAAACTACTGTGGAAGATTGCAATTGGAAATCCCTGTGCCTGAGAATTATCATTCAGTCAAAGATGGTTCAATCCGCTGCCAGCCTGAAGGTAGCTCGACTTGTAATGACACATAAACAAATGCTCAGACGCTCAGGAGGGAAATAACTTGTAAATAAGAAAACTACTACGGATTTTGCTGTCTCATTTGCTGGAAAGCTGAGAGTTAACTTTCCTCAACGTCGACCATTTTCACTACGTAAGCCAATAACTTCAAGGTTGCTGTACTAACTGGTTAAAGTCCCGTGCACGATGTTTGTTTTGTCGGCTGCGTGTGAGCGACATTTCAGCTCAGTTCCTTCAGTCAAAAGCTGTAGGTGCATGTCGATGGTAAATGATCACATGGACAGCTTCATGACTGCAGGCGTGGCGCCAAGGAGTAGACAAGAGAATTCGTTTTCCTAATTTATTCCAAAATGCCTTTACAATTCCTCTCCACTTACGGCGAGAAACTCTTACAAAGGCTATGTATCACAGACTAGATAAAAAAAATCCAGGAACTTCGCTCCTTCATCCTGAATGGAGTACAATTCTACACTGTGAACGTTGAGGGCACCACTGTCACAACTTCAAATACATACCCTTAGAGGCTTTCGGCTGGGGTGGATCAGCATTGGACTGTCTGTGTTGTTGAGTTATGCTTCAACTTACAATACATTTTTCCAAATGCAATTACGAATAACTCTTGTTATTATAGAATCCATATAGGAGAGTAGGAGTCTATGCAAATTTATAGAAATCACACAATTTGGCCAGTTCCCCACCCTGTCGGGGAAGCATAGCCCCTGAATTGAAATCTCTTGGTGCTACTCCTGCTTGCCCTCGTTTACAGCGAGGACAATGCGCTCAAAGCACTTACATCAAGGTCCAAGCAGCCATTCTTCTGAACAGGCAAATATGTCACATGGAATCCCTCAGCCTCCAATTGCCGACAAGAATCCAAGACGCACTTGTGTTCCTGAAAGAACAAGCAAAACACAAATCACTTGCAGAAAATCTGACACTTTCAGCCCTCCTTGCTGTGCGCATCCACAGCAGACACATCGCATGCTGATATACATTATAGCAAAAGCGACGCACTGCTCCATGGTAATAAGATGATGAGGTCATCACTGTCACTAGACACAGTACCAATGAAACGCAAACTGAACCTACTGTCTGCGTTGTAATGATGTGATTCTTTCTTTTACGATTGAAATATGCCACACCCTAGAACCATAACAGCAAAGTGATGAAACCCATCCTGACATTGAGTGAACGAGAACCAGACACCATCCCCAACCTTGATGGCAATATTGTTAGACTCTGTTGCTCCGCTGGTGAATACAATTTCCTTGGGATCTGCTCCAATGACGCTGGCAACTTTCTAGATGATCAACATAACAGAAAGTTATCAGATACTTCGTGTGCAAAAACAACAAATAGAGGTTTTGGGCTTAACAAACTAATTGTATGCATCACTATATGTTATGTAATATGTATTCTAAATTATCCTAATCATTTCAAGCCAACATCACTCAATCAACTGGACTATTGCTCATCAAAGGACCTGATTCACCCAATCTCGATTTCAAAGCTCTCTCTGACAGCATCATGGATGTGGCTAATTCCATTCTGCCTAAGCGGTTGCCAACCCGAGAGTGTGTCACCTGGGACACTGACATTGTGGTCATTAAGGCATGTCACGCCCTCAAGAAGACAAAGCGTGCCTATCGCCATTGTTCTTCGACAGTCGCCAAAGAACAAATAAACAAATGCACTAATGACCTTGCGGCAGCCCACATTTCCTGTGTTGAGAAGTACATGTCGGACATCATCGATTGCGTGAAAAAGGCCTCTGACAGTAACAGACACCGCGCCGCCTGGAAGGCCATCAGCAAATTCCGTAAGACATCGCGACCACAACTCAGAGTTGACGCCCACAGCGCCAAAGATGCTAATGCAGCAATCCGAAACTATTTTTCAGCCTTGCTCAACCCGCCTCCTAACCCTGGCCCATCTGATTTTGTTCCACCTCCTGATTTGACTGCTCCTGACCATAGCCATTACAACACTGAGCATATTGCCTTAGACGAACTCAACAAGGCCCTGACTGAAATGAGACCACTTGCAGCCCCTGGTCCGGACAATATTCCTGCCATCGCACTCCGCCTTCCCACTGTTCAAGCAGAATTATATAAAATAATGAACTGCTTATTTGAGAACAAGATTGTGCCGGAAGAATGGAGAACGTCTACTGTCCTACCAATTCCGAAGAGTAATGCCACGAGCCTTGACAAACAGCGTGGCATCTCTCTGATGTGTACTGCAGCGAAAGCTTACAACAAGGTGCTGTACAACCGGCTGTATCCCATAATAGACCCTCACATGCGGTACAACCAAAACGGAAGTCGTCGGTCAAGAAACACAGTTGGTCATGTGCTGGCTTTGCGAATTATAATGAAGTCGTGTAAATCGCACCAGACGGACGTTATTGTGACATTTGTTGATTTTGCCAAAGCCTTCGACTCTGTCAACAGATCAAACATACCAGATCTATTGAATTCTTTCAACGTGCCGCCTATTCTCATCAACGCTGTCATGTCATTGTACTCATCTACGCCGTCCTTTGTTCGGTCCCACTATGGTAACACTGACTCGTTTAGCACTACATCGGGAGTGTTACAAGGCGATACATTAGCCCCATTTCTATTCACCCTGTTCGTTGATTATATTCTTCGTCACTGCTGTCCTACACAATCTGGTTTCACACTGTCACATCGAACATCTCGCCGACACCCAGAGAAGCGCCTGGCTGACCTCGATTTCGTTGATGACATTGCCCTCGTTTCGAACAGCATCAGCGACGCTCAAGCGACACTTAACGAAATTGAGCGAGTCGGAAGCACGGTAGGCCTGAGAATCAACACGGCAAGACGAAATTCATCTCTGTAGGCTCCGAGCAGGGACAGTTATCTACATCTTCAGGGTCTGTTGAGTGCGTACAGTCGTTCAGGTACCTCGGCTCGATTCTCCCATCCACCAACGAAGACATTGTTCGTCGTCGTGGTCTGGCAGCATCAGCCATGCATCCTTTGAACAGATTCTGGTCATCAGACGCCTCTCCAACACTCAAACTGTCCCTGTTTCGTCACACCATCGAGCCGGTGCTTGCTATACGGCAGTGAATCCTGGACATTGTCGGAGTCTTTGTCATCTCGACTAGACCAAGCCTACGAAAATCTGCTACGACATGCCCTTGGATATCACTGGCCCACCATCATCACCACTGTTGAGCTACAAAAAATCACACAATCAGCCCGGTCAGTCGTCCAGAAGCGTCGGATGCGCTTTATAGGCCATGTCATGCGCTCTGAATCATACGCTCCCCAACCTCTCCATGACTGCCTTTGGTGGCAACCATCGTTTATGTTTCGTCGTGGTCATGGTCAATCGTTTTCATATCGTGATTTGTTAAACCTAGATTTCTCATTGTACACTAAGTCTGATGTATGTAACCGTAAACTGTGGAGTTCCGTGTGCAATGGTGTCACGAAGAAAAAGAGGAACGGGTTGTTCTCGTAACAGCACCGTTTCATCATCATCATCATTGCTCAAACAAATGAATAATCGAATGATTGCATAATTGATTTCCTGGTAATACCATTGACCAACAGACAGTCCAATAGGCTGTATGACAGATCGTCAGGTTCTTTCATTTAGCCAACTTCTGTCACACAACAATATGCTCACCTGTCGAGCATCCTCAACGGCCTCCTCTGCTTCCCATCCGTATGCATGTGTCCTCGAATGGGGATTCCCAAAATTGTCCATCATGTATGGGAGCATTGCATCAAGAACACGCGGATCCTACAACAAAGACACAAACGGGTATAACCAAGAAGAAAGTTATCTCTAGCAGCAGCAAGGCAACTCATCAAAGGACAGATTGTCTTTTGCTGCACAACACAGTTGCTGTGAAGAGTAAGGCACAACAAAGACTGGCTTGATCCTCATTTGTAGAAGAGCACTTACAAATACATTCACATCTGAAGGATCAATCAATCAGCCAATTACATTTTGCAATAAGGAGCAAGAGCAATGGAGGATACAGAAACATTTCTCTGTTTGCTCCAACAGCAACCAACCACTCATAACATGCCAACAAGATGGCAGCCACCTCAAATGCTGGTCGCTTATAAAACTTGCATTGACCGTGCATATAAAATAATAAATTATGAAGCAAACATTGACCTAGTTTTGCAAAGTTGCTTGTTTGCCAACTACCAGCTTCAGGGTAGTATGCTGTGATTGGTTGAATTCACTGCACCTTGTGTGATTGGCTGTTACCTACAATGTTTCCTCATCAGCCTAATAAATCTTTGCTGCCTGATGTGATCTGTCTTCAGAAGCAATTAACGAGATGTTAGAGATCTGCAAGTACAAACACCTTGGACAAAAGGACGCTGGTGTCAACGACGGCTCTTTTCAAACAACAATACTACAATAGATTCGAACTAACCAATCGCAGCATACTACCCTGAAGCTGCTGGTTGGCGAACAAGCAACTTTGAACAAATGCGCAGATGTGCTATTCCACTGAAAATATAGTTTGTCTGCTAGCACGATAACATTAACCAGTTGAACAAAATGCAGTGATTGCTGTTAAGAGTTTTAATTACCGTCGAGCAATGACGGAACACCAAAACGACCCGATTACGCAAGCCTAAACAAATCAACTCTTACTATGAAGATCACTTATCCGTGAACTCTATTTAAGACAATTCTAAGGACTATTGTCCAACTACTACTATTGTCTAAAGACTATTGTCCCTATTTCCTCATCCCCCTTCCAGATTTTTCACGTTAAGAACGAGAAAACTAACTAAACAAAACGCCTTGAAATCAGGCTCGCCGGTCCGTATAGATGCCAGAGTCCGCCTGGTAAACCTGGGTGGGGCATCGCTGACGAGAGGACCAATGAAGGGGTGGCGAAGTGCCATAGCGGAACTCGGAAGTATCAGTGGGTTGATCCTGCGCCAGCGGTAATGAGATTGGCGGTGAAGCACTGATCGATTCCTGTGAGCGGCTGTCGAAATCCACATTCATCCGTTGAGGAGATGTCGCAATAGGCTCATGCTCATAGTCCGGCGGCTGCATACTGGGCGAGTGCTGTAAAGGTGCCATAGGTGATGCACACGGCGTCTGGAGTGGAACGGAACCGTAGCCGGTATATGGGCAACAGTAGGCCGTGCATCGGCAGCCACATGTATGCTGATCGGTGGTCCAGCCATCCGTGGGAGGATTTGATGAGGGCAACAGTTGAAGGTAGAGGATGCATATTGTGCAAGGAGCCAGTCTTTCATGCAGGTCATTATTCTCTGGAGTACACATGAAAGGTAACACAGGTAGTCTTCCTGGAGGCAGCTCTCTCCGAGGGCAGTCACAAGCTTTATCTGTACCTTGCATTCCATCACTGGCCTCAGAAGTATCGAGAGATGACGTCTGCAATGTTGCGCCGACCTTTGGGAAGTCTGCAGCGATGATCCCAAGCTGTATCATAGCTTCTTTTGACAGGAACAGACGCTTTGCCTCCGGAGAAACGTAGGTCATTACCGAACATTCAAATGTTCGGCCAATCTCATCCTGGCCTGCCAAGCGGATGATAATTGCTCCGATGATCGTGACCGGGGTCCGGTTCGCTGCCTTGATGCCATATTTAACTGGGATCAGATCTGATTTCTGGAATCCACAATTGTAGAACTATGCCTGCGCTCCAGAATCAATAATGACATCGACATATGAGGGTGCCACCTTGGGGAATGGTATATGGAATCTTTCATAGTCCTGTTGGTCCGTCGACAGTCGTAGCCGTAGTGAGGGATGGTGCATGGATTGAGCTCGCTGCCAACCAGAATGTGTGTCAAAAATGTGGTGGTCGAGGGCAACATAGCACCTTTCTGACGTCTCGCTGGCTTCAGTCGAAACCACAATGACCTGATGGTTTCCAGCTTGGACCTGACTTGTAGACAATAGGCGACCGCAGTTCTTCGCAATTGTATTATGGTCAACCTTGCTCCCATCTCTGGTATTTTGCCATAGACTGAACTCACTTTTGTCGACATTGTTCGCCCCTAACTCAACGAGGAGACTGCTACTCTCACTATCCTTATCGATGCTTACTGCATTGGTGGCAGCTTGTGTAGGGGCAGTAGGGGCTTTAAACTTGTCACATCTCTGTATTTTAACTATACCTTACTTTAACTGTACTTATTTTAGAAATTGTTGGCACGGTAGTTTTTAGCTAAACCTGATATTGATTTTGTAGTACGTTTCTTAGCAACCTGGTTTAATACAATGTAAATATTATGTATTCTAGATCTCTTGTAAAGCGGCGTTGAGGAGCATTGCTCGTTAGGGCGCCTGAAAACACTCAATTTACAATTACAAAAGTTGGACAGAACGTGTGCGCAGCCAACAGTCTCGGCATTCTTTGTGCGGTTGCTGGTTCCAACCAAAACGGCCTTTCGAATATAAATGGTAACTCTGCTTGCACTTAGGGCAGCTGGCGGTTCTTTTCTTTTCAGCTGAAGATATTTTGTCCTTTTGTTGGCTCTTGTAGGTAGACATACCCGCCGCTGTCGGAGCACTTTCCAGCAGAGCATTTCTTGCCGTCTCTTTGCCTTCAATGATGTATGCCACAACTTCCATGATAGGTTTCTTGTCCAGGTCTTGCCAGCCAAGAACTTCCCTACGGATCTCGGCATCTGTTAGCCCTCCAAGCATAACGTCATGAATGATGACACGTGGTGGCTTTGCCTTTAATCCTTGTAAAAAAATGGCGGGCACTCTCACCATTATCCTGTTTCATGGCGAGAAGCTCTGCCCGTCGTACACAAATAGCGACTGGAATAACAGATAGACGTTTCATGGCTTTCATTAATTTCTCCTCAGTACCTGACGTGATAGTTGGAACTTCCCGCAGTATGTCGTCTCCTAGGCTGTCCTCACACCAAGCGAGAAGTTGGCGTGCCACGTCCAGGTCGCGAATCTCAGTGCATTCTTTGAAAATTTGGCATCGCGTAATAAACGAATTCCAGTTCTCCTCGCTGCAATTGCTGACCAACCTGGGCCTGTCCATCTTCAGGGCCTTCTGTTTCGTCGCGGCTTGAGCGGTTTTGCTAGTGATGCCCGAGTTAAAGGCGTGCCCCATTCCATGAACCTTAAATAGCTCCAGGGCAATATGACCGTCTTCATTCTCGAATTCGCAGTCACAATTTGGGTAGCTGCACTGGATTCTCACCATGGCTGTTTGATTATTTTTGGTGTTCCGTCATGAACAAAATGCAGTGATTGCTGTTAAGAGTTTTAATTACCGTCGAGCAATGACGGAACACCAAAACGACCCGATTACGCGAGCCTAAACAAATCAACTCTTCCTATGAAGATCACTTATCCGTAAACTCTATTTAACACAATTCTAAGGACTATTGTCCAACTACTACTATTGTCTAAAGACTATTGTCCCTATTTCCTCACCAGTGCTGTATAGATTACTTTTATTTAGTAACGAATTACAATCACAAACTACTTTGAGTAAAAGTAAAGAATTACAATTACAAATTACTTATCTCAAAAAGTAATGGATTACAATTACAAAATTACTTTATCGAAAAAGTAATCGTTACAAATTACTTTTCAACACACCAACTGTAAAATATGCTTACTCACGAACGTTGATCCGCAAGACATCGGTTTTGTTTGTCAAAAAGGACACCCGATCATTGAAATAAGAAAGAAAAAGCAAACTAGCCACAAAACAATTTGTTGAATATCCGAATATGAAAGAAAAGATTGAGTTTGATCACATGTTTATTCCCCTTGCGCTTGAAAATGTTTCCGTAGCGGCCAGCAAGCAAAGATTATGTTTCAAGATCATGCGAGAGTTCCTTCGTTTACATCCGATCATCTGTGAAATTAAACACTACCATGTCACATGAATGGTGTCATTTGACACCGTTTGTTCTTGGAACAAAGAATAGCGCATTATGGACGGGCAAAGACCTCGTGAATGAATAAACAATGGGCACCGAGGTGCAAAGTCTGTCGCAGCGGAATGCACTACGCGATTTGCTCACTTTGTTTGCGAACTTCAGGAGAGCACAATAGTAAAATATTAATTTCTGGTTGGAATGTTTTTAAAAGTAACGATTGCAAATTACTGACCGAAAAAGTAACGAATTACAATGACAAAGTTCTCTCTGCAAAAAGTAACGATTACAACAACAATCACTTCAAAAAATAAAGAATTACAGTAATTTGTTACTTTTGAAAAGCTACTGTACAGCAGTGACATGAACCCTGCTTTTATGTCAATTTGGTCAAAGCAATGCCCACTTCAAGTAAAACAAAGAAACCAATGGCTCACCACAGGGGTCGTTGCTTGGCTATCAAGGTAAAGAGGCAACACCTGACCATTTGTTGCATGACTTGTGGAAAACCAACACCCTAAAAAGTGATCACAGACAGTATAGAAGTCACCGTGCAAATTGCTGCATTTAAGCACTTGCCATCATATGACTGTCAGCATAAACAATAATATTGGTAAATATAAATGCCGTCCAAGCGTGCTTTATTGTGCCGCACCCAGGGAGGTTCCTCAACTTCAAAAATCAATTCAATGCCACCAGGATTAGACTGCCATTGATTGTCTCATCATTTCAAAATGAGATCAGTGCCTAAGTCTTGTTTGTTTGTGAAAGCGCAACACTTGCTGCAAATATCAGGA
>OFHS01005207.1:0-12252 GCA_900245855.1 Calvadosia cruxmelitensis
GATATCGATACGAAATCGACCGTTTGGTCGACGAACGACGCGGATTCAACTACGAATCGAATAAGTTTGCCCGCTGGGTAATCTTTCGATAGCAGGCAATGTATTTTTGAGTATTATTTATGTGTTTTCACTGCCCCTGGTTGGAGAAGATTTACAATAGAAGCATTGTTTGCAATATGCTCTGTATTTATTTGTTGCAATATGTAACCTGTAGTTATATTATTTGTTGCACTTTGTAACAATTTGGCATGTATGCATGCGTATTATCCAGCAGTTTGTAAAATCTGAAAAATTATTATTTAATAAGTGTACAATATCTGGTCTTGAGACTGGTATTTTATTTATAGATTAGCAAGTGGATTTGAATAGAAAACTTCAGACTTTCGCGTGTTTGTTCTTCGTAATCTTTCCTTGTTTCTTTGTAGGATTTTTTCATCCTTATACGTCAACCATGTAGCTATAGGCTGCGTCTGTTTCATTATTCATTATTTCTTCTCTTGTTTGATTTGTTGTGACATGTCGTGTCAAACTGTCAATGTTCATTTCATATGATGAGTTTACCATCGATTGTGGTTTATATCCTACTTTAATGTTATGAAAGTCCATGAAGGTTAAGCAGGGCTCAAGCATATAAGCGAACCTACCCGGCTACCCCTATGCCCCGAGTACACTCCTGGAGTCCATCATGGACAGGATACCAATGAATATTGACTTCCTTCAAGCAGTGCTTTGAAAGATTCCACGCTTGTCTCGTTTAAGGTTATTTCCTCTCCCACGTAGAGGGAAGTGCCGGGCAGGTCATCATACAGAAAGGTGGCAGACGTGTCCGTGGTCTTGAAATGACCTATTTCCCACTCTTCATACAAACTTGAGAACAGTCTAACCAAGGCCGACTTGCCACCATCTGATGCACCCACCATGATGATGCCTCTCTTTTTAGTTTCTTCTCCTTTGAGGATGGTGATCATGCGCCTAACTCACGCCAAGTCATCTTTATATTCGACGCTGCAGCTGTAAGTAACTGAACAAACACCATTGTGGTACTGTTCAGCACCCTCTCGTCGATTTGGTTGTCAATTTTGGCCTCCAGGAATCTTTGTCTAAAAAGTAAAATCCCTAGTTTGGGTTGATGCCCTCATAATTTGAAGGCAATGTCTGGCATATTTATCCCAGTTGTTGGCGTACCTTGACCATTTCCCTCTGTAAATAGATTCTTTATGCTTTCTCGGAGCGATGGGCAAACGCAGGCCAGAATCTCCTTGTCGCAGGTGCTGCACCGTATGCGACACATGAACCATCCGAGTTTGATACGGTCGAAGAGTGAGTCGAGTGGGCACATGTATTCATATTGTTCTTCACCAATTATCTTGCTAAAGAGGCCAGTTTCCCCCACTTTCTTCAAGTTGTCGTCCCACAACTCCTCGTCCAATGAATCCTCGTCATAGAGATCCACTATATGTTCCTTTTCCGTAGCCAAAACCTTATAGATCTTGAAGTGTATGACATCTTCCTGGATACCATCTTCCCTTTGTCTCTTGTACGGAAACCTTATGCTTTTTCCTCCTGATGTACTGTTTGAGGTTACGGAAGTGGGCTTCGTTTTTGATGTTTCGGGAGTGGAAGTAGGATTTACATCCAGCACATCTCCTGCAATCGCGTCGAACCGCTCCATGGCAAGGACGAAGTCGGTGTCGTCGAGTAAAGAAGCTTCGTCGAAGCCTCCTGAGTGCATCTTTTTCAAAGTCTCCTCTTATAATGCAATGGGTGTGATGTTTATGGTAGCAGATCTCGAGCACTTGGTACTCGCGATGAGGAAATCCTGTAGCTTGGTCGAATGGGAGCAGTCCGCTGTAGATGATGTGCTTCTCCATGCTGACTTGTTTTGGCGCGAACGTGTCTATTATACTTCCTAAGGATGATTGACAGGACAATGGTTGTCTGTTGACCCTGCGGTGGAGGGTGTTTGCCTGGTGTGGGCTTACGGTCAAATCGGGTGACCTTCTCAGGTTAAAAGAATGAGATGCAAATCTGTAAAACCCCAAGCCCCAACCCCACGAAATGAAATTTCCCCGGAGGGTATGGTACATACCTGATGGGGAGATGAAGTTCTCCGAACTCCCGCGAAGACTGATATGAGCAATTACTGGTACAGTAGTCACGCCCGCGCGGCCTGGGTACCACCTTTAAAACTTTTGTTCCGGCTGTGCCCCTCCTCGGAGTAAATGGCGAGTAAACTATTTAAGCAGCGAGTGAGTAGGCAGCTAACTGCTACAGGGTAGGGAGGAGCATGCAAGCGATTGGTAGGGGACCAGTATTGCTCATACCAGTCTTCGCGGGAGTTCGGAGAACTTCATCTCCCCATCAGGTATGTACCATACCCTCCGGGGAAATTTCATTTCTCCTTCACTCCCTCTCCGACTGATATTCACAATACTGGTGCAGAGTACCAAAGCAGCCAGGTAGCTGAACGTGCTCACGAGAAAAAATCCTGAGAGAATAGCAATCCAACAGAATATTCAACAAATTGAGCAAAATCATACAGTGTACAAGTGTACATGCTACTATACTGCCTGAAGCAGGAATTAGTTAACTCGAGACTATTTCACGAGTTTGAGGCATGCAATACGGATGCAGAGAAATTGCTAGAAATCGCTCTGTGATAGAACCGCTCAAAGGTTGCTGCGGACGACCAATCGGCCGCTTTCATGATGTCATCCAGACAGACGCCCGACGCTGCCGCTGCTGATGTTGCGGCCGACCTCGTCGAGTGTGCCGTATATCCAATGTCAACACCTGCTTAGTCTCAAACCGGATGTAATCCAACGGGAAACAGTTTGGCTAGTCACAGGACTATGCGGGGCGATGTATGAGGCCAGAAGCTTTGGCGATCGACGGAGTGTCTGCGTACAGGCGACATACGCCTTTAAGGTACGCACCGGACAGACGGTCGCATTTGCGGGAAACGCCTTAAATAAGAGTTTCCGCGATGGATGACCAGGACGAGAGGTCTTCATATGTTGCTGTAAGGCGAATTCCCAAGACAGTTCCATTATGGAACAACTGTCTAAATTCAATAGAGCTAACTCATGTGCCCTGGCAGCTGATGTCAATGCCAGTAGAAGGATCAGCTTCGTCGATAACTGCTTCATCGTCAGCGAAGAGATCGGCTCTAAGGCAGCCAGGTACTCAATTACCGGTTTTACAGACCAAGTTCGGCAATACTTGGGCTGAGGAGGGTTTCGCTTGAAAATCCCTCTCAGCAACCGAGAGACAGAAGGAAGACAACCCACAGGCACAGTATCGATTGGGTCATGGAACTGTGACAGTGCCGAACGATAGACGGCAATCGTCCGGTAAGTGAGGCCCCTCTGCAGCGAAAGCGAGGCCAAAAGTTCCAGAATGTCTTTCAAAGGAGCAGTAACGGGACATGCTTTCTGTCCAGCACACCAATGCACCCATGCCTTCCACGGCCCGGCGTATCTTGATTTTGTGCCGGCGGTCCATGAATCGACGTGATGAATCGAGCATGAGGGCGACAACGTCAGACGAAAGTCCTTGCAATGCAAATCGTTGCCTGACAGTGGCCATGCCGTCAGATGCAGGGACCCCCACAGCGGGTGTTGGGCCTGCAGGTTGAATGGCTGGTAAATCAACTGAGGTTGTTTCGGCAGCAAAACCGGATGGTCGCACAGAGACAGGAGAAGATCCGAGTACCACGGCTGGCTGGACCAGTTCGGGGCAATCACAATGACTTGGGCCTTGTCCTGTCTCATCTTTGCCAGAATACGTGAAAGAAGAATCACTGGGGGATAAATGTAACAAGTCCATTGGCCCCAGTGTTGGAGAAAGGCGTCGGTCCCCATCGCTCCTGGATTGGGGTACCGCGAGAAAAACTTGGCATTTTGGCATTTATGCGAGATGCGAATAGGTCTACCTCTGGTTTGTAGAGCTTCAAGCAGATGCGTCGAAATATGACTGGGTCTAGTGCCAACTCCGTCGCCTCTGTCATTACGCGGGACGCTCTGTCTGCTTCTGTGTTCTGGACACCGGGGAGGTGCTGTGCTGTGAGATAGATGCTGAGCTTCAGCACTACTGACCACAGTTCTAGGGCATGCGTAGAATGCACCGTCGACCGGGTCCCTCCCCTTTTGTTGATGTACGCTACCGCGGTAGTGTTGTCCATACTCAACAGGATGTGCCGCGGTAGTTGCCCCCTTTGTCCATAGTCGTTTCCAGAAACGCTTGCAGTCCCAGGGTTGCCGCTTTCAACTCGAGAACATTGATATGAAGTAACTGCTCGGCTGGGGTCCAATGCTCCCCCCGTCGATGACCCCTGATAGGCTGCGCCCCACCCTCGATTCGATGCATCTGTGTGCAGCATCGCGTCTATAGGTGTATGTTGAAGGGGGCTGCTATTCTGTTCGCGACTCTGTGCTGAATTCCACCATTGTAGTTCGGAGATGGCGCCGGATGTAATGCGAATTTGATGGCGTGACGAATACCCGTGCCTGTGAACTGCTGCCACATGGATGCGCTGGAGACAGCGATAGTGGAGTGGGGCCAGAAACATTCCCGTCTGTGAGGCGTGGTTCATTCGGCCTAACAAAGTTGACAATGCCTTGGGGCTGGTCGTCTGTGTCAGGAGCATTTCCTGACACGCATCCGTAATCTGTTGGAATTTGACAGATGGAAATGAGAATTTGAGCAAGTTGCTGTTGATCGTTGAACCAAGAAACACGAGCTCCTGTGTCGGAGCAGGCGAGCACTTCTCTGTTTTGACTATGAAACCCAAATTGCTCAGGAGATCTACGACCTCGTCGAACAGTGCACGAAGTGACCCTGGATTCTGATGCAGCAGCAGCATGTCGTCCAAGTACATCATGTGCGCCTGACACATCGCAATCGTGTAATAGGCATCGCTCAAATCCAGTTTCATCATATAGTCGTTGTGCTGGACCAGGGTACGGGTCATTTGTAAACCTTCCATTTTGAGCGAGCGATGTGTTACAAATCGATTGAGTGCCCTCAGATTGATTATTGGTCGTACATCCCCGTTCGGCTTGGGTACGAGAAATAATGTCGAGGTGAACTGCCCCTTCGCTTGGTTTACCAGCTGGATAGCCCCTTTGTTCAACAACGACCGGATTGCCTGTTGCATTTGCACATCTTGCTCTGAGTTCTGCACTCTCGTGTGCCGTGTGCGCCATTGTCGCGGTCGACTGTGAAATGGGATTCTGTAGCCCTGTACAGTTTGCAGAATCTCCGGGTCGTGTGTTAGGGCTTGCCATCTGGGCAGAAACAGTTTGAATCGAGCTGCAGAAGGCACTATTAGATTTTTGACTGGAAGTGAAGGAAGTGTAGTATAGTCAGGAAGATTCTTTGTGGTGAGAATCAGCCGATTTGAATTTCTTATGACCGTGTGGCTTTGTGTTGTTGCCGTGTTGGTAACTACGGCGCTTGCCGCCGTCCCCGTTGCCCCGAAAGGAGCGATCGGAGCCACGAAATGAACGAAAGGTTCTTTTTCCCGTCGTGTTGGAACCAGAAAACTTCCGTGCTGGGGTAGGGTTGGCAATTATTTTGCTGTTTGTAGCCCCGTGGTCATGTTCACTTCGTATCTGGGCATGAAAGGCGTCTGGGAACAGATGTTTGTCCGCAGAAACAGTCTCCTTTAAGGCCTTCTTGCCTACATCAGTGAGGAACTCCCCAAAGCGCTTTTGGCGCCACGTGTTCAACCGAATGTGCGCATTGCCTAGTAAGACTAATTCGTCCTCGAGATGCTCTTTAATCACATCTGGGTCGGGTCCCTGATCAGGATCCTCCTCGGTGGTGGAGTCCCCGTCCAATTTGGACAGCGCCATGAGAATAGGGCGCGCCACAACAATAAACGCGGATTGCTTTTCAGCGACCCCATCATCAACTGCAAAGGCATCCTTGGCCCTGTACTGCCCGTGTTTTTTTATTATTTCGTCCTTCATACCCGCCTCCATGGTTGGTGCAGCGAGGACGGATTCAGTACCCTGAATCTTCGGGTAAGCCTTCATAATCTCCTGCCACTTCTCGCGGGACAGGGCTTTTGTAAAAGCCATTCGCATGAGCTCCATCAGGTCCTCCGACAAGGGCATTTCTTCCTCTGTCGTGAAGAACCGGTCACTCCTGGGGTTGGATGCCGACACGGGGAGGCTGTTGCAAGCGTCTGCACATGCCTCTTCCTGCTGATTAAAGGGCTCTCGGCCCGGCGTATTGAGGAGATTCTTCAAGATCTCCGGCACCGTTCGTGCCACCGACTCCGCTATAATTCTCTCCCATCCAGGAGGAAGCACATCATTGCCCGCCATACGGATCGGGACTGTTGATGGCAGGTTGCTGGTCTGCAACACAAAGAAGGCGGTCATTGACTCATACCTTCGGCGGAGGGTGAAGAAGGCGGTCATTGACTCATACCTTCTCGATTTTTACCTGAAAGCAACTAAAATGGACAATAAATTCACTTACATTGTCAGTTGAAGTCGCAGAGTCAGTCATGATGACAAGATGCAAAGTTAGTCAGGATTTTTTATTCGATTTATTTCTCACACAGGAAAATGGCGGTCCAGTTTGCGAGCCACGAAACGAAGAGGAGGGGTACAGCCGGGACAAAAGTATTAAAGGTGGTACCCAGGCCGCGCGGGCGCGACTACTGCACCAGTATTGTGAATATCAGTCGGAGAGGGAGTGAAGGAGAATGGAATGTCGGTCAGTGGGAGTTATCAACCCCAGACATAAATGTAAGTATGACGTAAATAATGACGTAATCTAAAATATGAAATAGAAAAATAATAGAAAATTGTGAGCCCAGCTCCCCCGTCCTACCGTCCTCCCCCACTCGCCGACATTCCATTCTTGGAGTTGGGCTTTGGGTTTTTACAGAATAGTGGGTAGTGTGGGCTTACGGTCAAATCGGGTGACCTTCTCAGGTTAAAAGAATGAGATGCAAATCTCTAAAACCCCAAGCCCCAACCCCACGAATGGAATGTCGGTCAGTGGGAGTTATCAACCCCAGAGATAAATATATATGTGACGTAACTAATGACGTAATGTAAAATATGAAATAGAAAAATAAAAAAATAAAAAAATAGAAAATTGTAAGCCCAGCTCCCCCGTCCTACCGTCCATCCCCCATTTGCCGACATTTCATGCTGTGTAGAATTTCACCTTATCCGTAGAAAAGTAGTATATTACTCCCTCACTCTCCCACTCTCCCTCAGTCATGTCTAAGTGGCCGAGGAGTGAGGATGACAAGGCCGAATGGTATGGTACCACGGGCAGTCATATTGGGGGGGGGGCGTTTGGTGCCTTCTATGGTGGTAGCGTTGGGCGCAACCAAGCAAGAGGTATGGCCCATCAAGGCCGCAATCTCGGTGCTATGGGTGGGTCTGAACTTGGTCGAAACGTTGCAAAAAGAAGGGGATCATTATGGTCGGTGCGTCCGATGGCGGAAAGTCGGCCCTGGTACGTCTCTTCACCTCGCTGTACCAGGAATGGGAGGTCGGTCACTTCAAGACCACAGATAAAAGTGCTACCTTTCTATATGACGATCTCCCAGGCACATCCATCTACGTAGGTGAGGAGATTACCCTCAACGAGACGTCGGTAGAGTCGTTCAAGACACTGTTGGAGGGCTCGCAATACTGGGTTGCCGACATAAAGTACAAGTCGAAGTAAACTGTGCCACCTAAGCCTGTCCTCGTGGCAAGCCAGTTGTCGCCTTGTTTACATGTCTCCGCACATACAACCGCCGTCAAGACATTGCTTCTGAACTCTGCGCAGAATTTGGTGGCCAAATATTTCTTTCTCGTTGACAAAGGCGAAACATATTTTATAAACAACACGTATGTAAGCATCAGGATCTGTAGCCATTATGTTCTCATATAGGCATTGTACGGCTTGTCATTTTGTAGGTACTGTTAGTAAAGGCAAGGTGGGGTATGGAGTAATTGTATATTGGCCATGTAAAACAGTATAAAATGGAATGCGTGAAGTTGATGCTCAACAAAAAATTAAGTCAACTAGAAAATTGAAAAAGAGTTCACGTAAATATCACCACTAATGTGAAATGGAGTAGATAAGATACAACGGCATTTCATTTGTACTGCACGGTCAAACCTGTCTTAAGTGACCAGCAACGGGACCAATATATGTGGCCTCCCAACACAAGTAGTGACTGAAGACATATGAATTGCACAAAATGCTGGATGTTTTCAAAGATTAATTCAAGGTCGTCCTTTTGCGAATATGATCATTATGACTGGTTGGTCTGTATTGTTAATATTTTAATATGTTAACCATACTCCAACCTGACACTCGCCTCTGGCCTGCCATTCGAGAATAGAGAACAAGAATTGGAGATTTGTGCGACAAGAGACCACAACAAAAATTGTGTTACTAGCGATATATTCCATTGTATCAGCCATCAAGATATGCCGATGAGTAACACTGAAATGCGCAACCTGATTTAAGCGACCGCAGGGGAGTTCGCGACGACGCCAGAAAACCAACAGTACAGTGAGTAGCAGCCACGCCTGGCACGACAAACGAAAGACCACGATGCAGCAAATTGATCAGTTAACTCAAAGGAAAGCCGGAAAGATGAAGGACGCCCGCCAATGAAAGTATGACCAAAGGGATTAAACATCGGTTGCCTCCATCTGCTAAATTGACGATCACTTTTTTGAACACTCACTGTGTGGTATACATCGGCATTTGCACCAAACGACCTCACGTATTCTTCATATTGTCAGAGTAGATCAAGTCTAACTCCAAGAGAACAGAATGCATTCACGATTTTGCGAATATAAATAATGTGCAAAAAACCATCACCTTCATTCTGTGCCATTAAAGGGTGCATACTTCTGAAAACTCAGAACAGCCGTAGAAATGCGGCAGCCCTTCAAGCTTATCAGCAAACCACCGAAATGGCATCTTTATGAGCTGGATGGTTAACAACATCTGCCATGCACGCCAATGCTTATCTCAAGTGACCATTGTTGATGAGTAGATTGATCATACATAGTATTAGTTGGTATCAAATCATCAGACAGCATTATCGTTGAGGCGACAAGCTGTCTGGCGTTTTAAAATCAACAGGATAGACTTTTCATCATCAGGATGGCTAGCATGATTCCACATGCATGCAAATGGTATTTCGAATAATTGGTTTTGATGAGTAGATTGATTATAGTATCACTTGGTATTAAATCATCAGACAACATTATCGTTGAGGCGACAAGCTGTCTGGCGTTTTAAAATCAACAGGATAGACTTTTCATCATCAGGATGGCTAGCATGATTTCACATGCATGTAATGGTATTTCGAATAATCACTTTTGATGAGTAGATTGTTCATAGTATCAGTTGGTATCAAATCATCAGACAGCATTATCGTTGAGGCAGCAAGCTGTCTGGCGTTTCAAAATCAACAGGATAGACTTTTCATCATCAGGATGGCTAGCATGATTTCACATGCATGCAATGGTATTTCGAATTATCACTTTTGATGAGTAGATTGATCATAGTATCAGTTGGAATCAAATCATCAGACAGCATTATCGTTGAGGCGACAAGCTGTCTGGCGTTTCAAAATCAACAGGATTGAATTTTCATCATCAGGATGGCTAGCATGATTACACATGCATGCAAATGGTATTTCGAATCATCTGTTTTTGATGAGTAGATTGATCATAGTATCTGTTGGTTTCAAATCATCAGACAGCATTATCGTTGAGGCAACCAGCTGTCTGGCGTTTCAAAATCAACAGGATAGACGTTTCATCATCAGGATGGCTAGCATGATTTCACATGCATGTAATAGTATTTCGAATAATCACTTTTGATGAGTAGATTGATCATAGTATCAGTTGGAATCAAATCATCAGACAGCATTATCGTTGAGGCAACAAGCTGTCTGGCGTTTCAAAATCAACAGAATAAACTTTTCATCAGCAGGATGGCTAGCATGATTTCACATGCATGTAATAGTATTTCGAATAGTCACTTTTGATGAGTAGATTGATCTTAGTATCAGTTGGAATCAAATCATCAGACAACATTATCGTTGAGGCGACAAGCTGTCTGGCGTTTCAAAATCAACAGGATAGACGTTGCATCATCAGGATGGCTAGCATAATTTTACATGCATGTAATAGTATTTCGAATAATCGCTTTTGATGAGTAGACTGATCATAGTATCAGTTGGAATCAAATCATCAGACAGCATTATCGTTGAGGCAACAAGCTGTCTGGCGTTTCAAAATCAACAGAATAAACTTTTCATCAGCAGGATGGTTAGCATGATTTCACATGCATGTAATAGTATTTCGAATAGTCACTTTTGATGAGTAGATTGATCTTAGTATCAGTTGGAATCAAATCATCAGACAGCATTATCGTTGAGGCGACAAGCTGTCTGGCGTTTCATCGTTGAGGCGACAAGCTGTCTGGTGTTGACAAGTCAACATGGTAATGTTTTTATGAGCTGGATGCATTGCAGGGTTCCAAATAATTTTTTTATGAGTTAGATAATGATACTGAGTGTGAAATGATTATGTTGCACGTTGTTGTTCTTTTGTCATTATTTTTATGGTGTAAATTTCGTCAATAGGTACATCGACAAATAATCGCTATTTTTCCTTTTTTGCTTTACCTTCTGAAGGGCTACCGTTATTCTGGTTTTCATCGTTGAGAGCATCTTGCTCAAAAGTCAAGCTCACTGATTATAAATATTCATATGTAGCTATGAATAGATGCCCTTTCGTAACAGCGCTCTACAATTATAATCTGTCGTCATTTATAGCTCTTTTCTACTTGTATTTTCTCTCCTTTCCTGTCGAGAGTGCATCTGAAGTGTTTTAAAGATAGCCGTGTTTTGTTCTCCACCTATTGGATGCGTTTATCGCCTTGTCACGTGAATATCTTGTATGATATTCCAGATTGGTAGTTTGATCGTTGTTAAATGTCAAGTGAGGTCGTTCGTGTCAATTGCCTTTTTTTATTTGATCCGCATGGTTTATTTATGATTGTACTATGACTCGTCAGCAGATTGTATAGTTGTTATGGCAACCGAATGTGGCCCATACGGGAGTGTTTCCGAGTGGTCAAAGACGACCTCGCCCTTCCAGCAGTCCAAGAGCGTTTCCTTCTCTCTTCGCTACAACCGTGGCGTGACGTTGACCTTGTCACCATTGAACAGACAGATTGACGCAACCTGACGATGACTGTCACCCACTGCACTGAAGGCCATCGACGCCGCTTTGAACTGCCCCTCGCGACGGTGGTTGGCGCATAACTGCTAGTAACTATTTTTCATCATAGGGTGTGTTTTATACATCAATCTCTACATAATACTGCCTTATACTACGCTGTGTCCCTTGATCGGATCACAGCAGTGGGATGGACGGGACGCCATCAACAGCAGAGCTGTCCCCTCCGTCTGAGTAATCATCAACAGTCATGTGATCATACCCATGCCTCGTATTCGCTTTGAGGCTGCATCCATTTTGTCCTTGGTTGAATTGATGTGGAGCACTTTGTTGCTGATCAAATTGGAATGCACGTTGAAGGGTCAATACTTCATCTTTTTTAACGACTTTTGAAGCCGACAGCTGACTGCTCGATTCTCGCTGCAGATCCTTGTCCAACTGTTCAAACTATAATTAAGAACCAACTTAAGTCAACTATATATTGCCTATTATTCGTAGCACCTGGAACATTCTGCAATTGCCGAATGTAAGGAAAGCACAGGTTCCAAGGACGCTAAAATAGCGTAGCTTGCTTTATATCCATTTCTATTGTACAATGGTCATTGAAGTATCACCTTGTCAGCGTATTTGCTAAGCATCCCTCTGGCTGGTCGTTCTTTCTTGGAGGATTGTCGGCTTGTATCGGCGTTTTTTGTCGCTGCAGAATCTTCTCGCTCCAAATCGATATCCAACATGTCGAACTACAAGATCAACTACGACCATTTACAACATGGAAGTATGTCGTATGACTGGATACAATTTATAAGGCGATAGTCACTGAAAGCCTTGCCTTGTCAGTAGATTGGATCATCATGTCGGTGGCTTGTCGGCGTTTATCGGCGTTTTTAGTCGCTGTCGATTCTTCTCGCTCCAAATCAATATCCAACTGATCGAACTATATAAATTCAAAACCACAGTCAACTGTTGATCTACATTATCTACATACGTAGGCATATGGTATGACTGATTGGCATTAATG
>OFHS01005208.1:0-12248 GCA_900245855.1 Calvadosia cruxmelitensis
TTTGATCCACAGATTTGGAAGAGATCTCTGACGGCTTTTGGCGTTGACGTTGATAGTACTTTCTCTACTGTGATTAGTATTTTAATTGTACGGCGGTTGCCAATGCTTTGCAGGTTCGCAACTATTCTGCTGTGATGCTGTTGGCAGTTCTTTGTTTGAGAGCACGTGACTGAAATTGGTCAAGGCGTAGCAATGAGGTTTTAGGTAGTACTGTAAATAAGGTACTGCAGTATTCCAAATGTGGTCTAAGATATGTTTTGTATAGTTGGGCTGAGAGTGTGGGGGTAAGCGAGTTTCGGATTTGTCGAAGCTGGCTTAGGCACATGTTGGCTTTTCGGAGGCAAGTACTGAGGTGCGATTTCATGGACAATTCCCTTTCTAACGTCACTCCCAGCAATGTGATTCGATCACACCACTGTACAGCCGTGTTGTCGACAGTTACTAGTGAGTTTGGAGCTACCAGAGACGATTTATTTCCCCTTGGAGCTACTGACATGGTTTGACTTTCCTGGCGTTAAGGCAAAGGAATACTTACATGAGCTTGCTTACGTATCTCTCTCTTCCTTGTTTTATAATCACCCAAGAACAAGACAACGAACAGTTGCAATGTGGTTCTCACATCAGTTATCTGATACGATCCTTTCAAATTGCAGAGAGGGACAAATTACAGAACTGGTTCCCCACAATAATCGATGTTGAAAGGTGTTATATTAGGCAAGAATCATGAAGAGGCCATAAAGAAGACAGTGTAGTTCTCCGTGTGCAAGATGATTCTTTTTCTAGACGACACGCCTCCAATGCTTTGGGTCGCCCCAGTCTCGTAATCATGAGAGACACCACGAGGCTCGGCAGGACAACACCACAGCAGAAAGATTATATAACAAAAGGGTTAGTGTCGATACCTTTTTACACTTTATGCGTAAGTCAAGGAGCTTCTTAGTCACAATTGCTGATAAAAGTTAGCATCGCAATGCATAGTGCTTCGGAAACTTGAAGTCGGTACAACAACATGATCGGACTCAAGCAATTGGTCAATGGTCATACGATGACTACGTGCTAAAACTGTCGAGTAAAATTACAGAAATAGTACCTAACATGCAGCGTACTTTTTGAGGCATCTAGAGGGTTTACAGACAGTGTGTTGTTGCAAAATATCTATGCGGTGTCAATTGCATCATGCTTGTTGTTGGCCAAATGCATTGTCTCCTCGTCCTTCGGGTTCATCTTGACGTCGTTGGCGTTCTCTTCTTTCTCTATTGGGAAGTTTGAAGACCCATTAGGCGTGTTAGGTTTCAGTTCGACTGTTTCTACTTCGCCTTTGAGCATGCGTGCTACGTCTGCTAGTGGGATGCCTTTTGTCTCCGGGAGCCATTGAAACAGGAAAGAGGCGATGACTGTAAGGGCACCCATCACGAAGAAAGGCGCCGCGACGTGATGCATTCGAAGGGACTTGGCAATCCAAGGGGAAGAGGCTGAGCCGATTCTGGAAGCGGTTTGCATCAAACCGAGGGCCATTGCTCTGTCACGACATAAGAGCATTGAGTCAATGTAACATGAATATTCTAGAATTTTTTACAGTATACAAATACAAACAGAGAAAGTAATAGAACAACTAACAAACACACACAAATAAAAATGCAAACGAACAAACAAACGGAAAGGCAAAATATAAAATAAACAAACAAATAAATGAACAAACATACAAAGAAGCAAACAAATTCTGCACTGTAGACACAAACATACATACAAACAAACAAACAGACAGCCATACACTATTAAAATAAACAAACAAAGAAATGAACAAACATGCATAAAAGCGAACAAACAGAGAGACAAAATGACAAAATAAACAAACAAATATACAAATATACAAACAAATATACAAACAAACAAATGAACCAACATACATACTATACAAAAAGACAGACAGACAAGAAAGCAACCAAACAAACAAGCAGACAAGAAAACCAAGAAACAAAATATAAATACAAACAGAACAACAGACAAAAACAAACAAACAAACAAGCAAACCAGTAAGCAAATTTTATAGTAACCATGCGGACCAGACAAAAATATTCACAACGGCAAAATCAAATATTGTACCCGCACTAAACTTAGCAGACGTATCATATGGTGTCTGAATTATCAAAACTTACAAACATCTACCTGCAAATAGTAGGATTGATTTCCAATGTCCACATGTAAATCGTAGCATAGCAGAGAGTGATTAAAAATTTCCCACATATTCCAAGGAAGACTCGAACGACTTGGTTGTCTGACTCACGAAGGCAAAATACGACAAAAAGGGTTTAAAATGAAATACTGTATGGTAGTTGCAATTACACGCTGAGAGTTGACAACAATAAAAGGTATATGTGCAACATCATTATTATAGTATAATTCTCACTAAAAGCATCCAAGTTCGTATAAAAAATTGGACAAACCATTGCTACTTAAACTGAGTATAAACATTCTAGCAGGTCTCAAAATTTAACAGTTATATAAGGAGCAAACACCAATTCGCTGGAAACCTTAGGCTCTGTTTACACTATACCGTTTTGCATTCGTATCGTTTGGCTTTTCATAACGGACAGGTGTTTCATTTACACGAGGCGGCATGAAAACGATACGCTCCGTACGGCGTTTGTGGAGTCAAATCGTCCTGCTAGCGGCGAGGTATCAAAATGAAAACCGTACGTAGTGGATAGCTTTTGTCGTTGTGTAAACAGATGTTAGTGGGCAAACTGATTCAATTCGCAGTTGAATCCGCGTCGTTCGTCAACCAAAAAGTCGATTTGGCCTTTGGCGTATCGGTATCAGGTCGAACGTCGACGCCGCAAACCAGAGATCGTTTTTGCGTTGAGGCCTCAACCCGAATTCGACGATGCAATGTCAACAATCGAAATTTGGTTGAAGTGACGATCAAAACTCAACATTGGGAATTTTGGATTTCCCCGCGCATGGTCCACACGACGAACCTGGTTTCGGGTGCCGCTATCAGTCAACTCTTTCATGCGCTAGCCAATCAAATCAGCGAAATATATGATAACGTCAATCAAATCGTCGACTGGCAAAAAGCACCAAAGTTCCCAACTTTCACGTTCCTAATTTTCCGCTCTCCGGGCAATATCTTCTTTGCAAACTGAATGTATATTCTTGTGGAAGAGATTTGCCAACTTAACTCGAAGCCGTGTGAATCAAAAGGTTGCTGTTTATTGTTCTCCACTGCCTGCAAGACTGTCCAAAGGTAAATTAAGCTTTCTTTGATTCAATTGAATTTGCAAATAACTAAATTCATATTTTACTAATTTCTCAAACTGTTGTATGAAAGTATTCTCTCGCATAATTTTATTGTAACTTGCTTGTTTTCCGATTGTTATCAATAATAATTATTTCCAAAGCATTCTATTAGTTTCTCGCAATCTGTTTGGCTAATAGTTATGTTTGGAAAAATGAATCCAAACATAGAAATTATTTTGGAAACAAAAAATTACCAAACATGGCTACCAATTGCAACACTCCCACGTTTAAAGACTAGCAGGAAAAAGCTAATGAAAAGACTATATAGCAGGTTGCTTAATCCTGCTTTGTTTTCTATATGTCTTGAAGAATGGGCGAAAATCCAGATAAACTCCTTCAGTAGCTGTCGTCATTTCCTTGATGACGAACTTTCGAACGTCCCTGGGGGTCGAATCGAACGTCGAACAAAGAAAATTTCTGGAAAACAACAGGAAAACTAAGGAGAAGACTAGCATCTTTGTTTTTTATTTCTTGAAGAATGGGCCGCTGCCTGCAGAGGAGTCGCAACTGTTCACAATGAAAATCCAGATAAAAACCCTTCAGTAGCTATCGTCATTTCACAGATGACGAATTTTCGAATGTCTGTTGGGATCGAATCGAACGTTGAACTAAAGAGGACTTCTTGAAAACAGCAAGCTCGATTCTTTTTGAGCATTTTTCATCAACGGCCAAGTTGTGCTGCTGTTGTCTACGACGTGTTAGAAAGAGTTACCACACGGCTTCCATATTTGGATCATGTTTGGATTCACTCCTCGGGAAGTTGGAAGACATTCGGTTGCATGCAAGAAAGCACTCGCCTACGGCTTGTGCGTTTCTTATAACGCTTTATCACGCGTCCCCCCAGTTGAAGTTTAGGTCAAGTTTTCAATTCCTCCAAATCCGTCAAGAAACTCGTCATAGGGGACGGGGATTTTGGAGGCGTCGTAATTACACCCAGTAAGCTATGTAATAATGTTTGAAAATATCATCCAAATGAAAGCAATTTGCAAAATTGTGAGGGATAATGTCAAAAATTTTCGGGCCTTCGCCCCGAATTGCAGCTCGGGACCCGCTTAGCAGCAATGCAAAAGCGGCCCGCCATCTGTACTTCCAATCAACTCTGATCATTGCTGAAAAGGGATTCTCCAAAACTTGGTTTTGTCCCCTCCAGATATTTTAGGCTGGCGCCGCCACTGAACACAATATCATTGAGGGACCGTGCGTCTTCGTGTAAGCAGAATCAAAGCGGTACGAAATTCAAAACGCTGTCATTTAGATGAAGCGAAAATAACATCATTTTCGTCCCGGAAAGCAGAAATGAAAACGGGACGGAAAGTGAAACGGTAGCGTGTTAACGGGGACTTATTTTGTGTTATGCTCGACTCGATGTGGGTTAGCTTGATGCAAGAAAGCAAATATTTCACTTTAGGTTCTCTCACCTTTTGATTCTGGCGTTATGGCAATGGCCAAGAGAATAAACGAGGTCATGAGCATGCTTCCGCAACCTGACATCTGTCGACCAAACCTGAATCAAACGAAAGTGGTAAAATATGCAAAATTATTAATTACTATATGATCGATTGATTTGGGTCTTTATTCGAACAAACTCAACGAAAGTGACAGACAGACAGACAGACAGACAGACAAACAGACAGAAAGGAAGGCAGGCAGACAGGTAGGCAGGTATGGACAGACACACAGACAGCCTCGCAGCTTTCCAAACCTTTTCGTCGCCCACATCATCCCAAACGCCGATGGAATGGCAGCCAAACTGTTTAAGATGTAGTCTCGATACATGCTTCCTCCAAGATCGTCGGCGGCCAGTGAAACCCCGTAATACACAGCACCGCAAGTGAACCTAAAGCAAAAGAAGTACTAACAACGTTTAAAATGGCGCCAATTTCAAGGCTAGGCATTGTTCTTGACTGCCAACAGTGTCGATTCGAGCTCAACAAGACGTGATCGTACTAATCGTAGTAGCTTAAATCCCAAAATATAACAGGATCGCATTGTCATCGATGCAATCACCATAGCAACTGACCAGCCATGAATTTGAATAAGCGTGTTCTTCATGGAGCTCAGAGGCCAAAACATTTTCAACCAATGCGAAGCTGATTGATCTTGGTTTTCCAAGCCAGAATAAACGGGTTGAAAATCGACGCCGTCGATATTTTTCCGGTTCACTGTTCCAATTCTCTTCAAGACAGCTATGCTCTGTTCGTATTTCTTGTGAACTCGAAGCCAGCGGAAAGACTCAGGAAAATACCTGACAAGGATGAAAGTTAATATGACATTAGTATACATACGAAAAAATATATAGTTAACATTTCAGGCGCAATGAAATGCGAAATGAAGAGTATTGGCAGGCACGAGAACTCGCAAAAGATTACTTATACGAGCTTTAAAGTGCCAAACCCAGATAATAACGACTGAACAGTTCAGATCGCGTTGACATCAAAAGAACCAAGATTAAACAAGACAAACCAGACACATAGCAAACGAATAACAAGGAACAATGGACAAGTTAACAATTAACAACACACCAATATATAACATCTCCCTTCCTTTTGAAGATACGGATATTGCCCTTAGCTCCCATGTTATGCTTACGATCCGTATCGCTCTACCGGTAGGACTCTTCTATCACTTCTCCTTCTCTCTTCAGCCGATGATGGATTTACGACTGCGGCCAGTTCCACGACAGCAGCATGGTCATTACCATCTGGGTCTCCGTCGTCGGAACCGTCAACTGGATCGGTATCCGATTCACCGGATTCCTTGTTGGTGTCTTCTCAAGGGTAACAGAACGTAAACTTGGCCGGGTGTTCGTATCGGGCCATGACAGACATCGGACAACAATGGACATATTAACAGTTAGTAACGCGCAGCCAATCACATTACACAACACAGGCGAGGGTCAATCCTTGGTTCTTGCCATGAACTTCTTGTGGGTTCTTAAAAATGTTTAGTTCTTGAGGATTTCTATCATTAGAATACTTTTTTGGAATGACTACATCTCAAAACTATAATAGTTACCTGTAGAACAAGAAAACCACAGGGAGTGCGGGCACACTGCTGGCAATGCTCAGCGTCTTCCAGTCTCTGATGAAATACGCTTTGACGCCAAGAAGTGTCAACGTGAAGGTAAAGTTAACTGACATCACCATAGTAACGAATGGTCGCTTTCTCTCGATTACCAATTCAAACAAGATGACATACGTCTGAACAAAGGCGCCAGCACCAAAGACGCCCGTTAAGAACCGGAATATAATGTACATGCCGACGTTGGGCGAAAATGCACCGATGAAAGTCGAAAAGATAGCGAGAAACAACGATGGGAATAAGACTGTCTTGCGACCAAATCTAAAACAGAATTGTAAATGTAAATGTCATTCTATTTTACGAGAGTAGCCCAATAAGCAAATGGCTTTTCTCCAATAAGCACTATGTGCCTATCTCCATTGGGGCATTCGACAATCAAAACCACAGAACATAAAATAACATTTAATATATGTGTCAAACTAGGACCAGATCTAGACTAGTTCTACTGTCTCCAGACACTAGCCAGAATCTTCTTTCCACGATTTCTATTTAATTTTTATTATTACCCACGGTCATGCTTACCGACTCGCAGAACTTTGTTTTGGTTTCCTTTCGCCAACGTCACGGGTCTCCTTGTCGGCCCCATATATAGTGTTGCCTCTGGTTAGGAAGAACGCTTGGCAGAGACAACCACAGCGTCGGTGATTTATGATTTGATTTATTCATTTTATTGTTATTCGGATTAGAGTCACTCAGAGTAGACTGAACGAAGCCTATCTCACTCTCCCATATAATTCATAAACAATATTGCAGGCAAATTATATGCACTGTGCACAGCCAACACGTTACGTCTTGTCCTAGGACCTGGGTAACTTTGCACGCCATGGACGCCTCCGCAGTTCACTCTGCACCAATCGAGCTTCGTGCTGAAGACAACGTTTATGCTGTGCCCTTTGATAACTACTGCTGAGGTGGCGTTGCCTCTTAACTAGAACTTCATGAGCAGTTCACAGTAATTGTTAATGCCACAACTGCTTGATCTTCACCATGCTCTTGATTCAAATGAATATTATTAGTATTGAAAGTAATTAGCGATATACGGCTGTCTCCTCACGTGTTTGGTTTATGACGCAACTATCGATATCAATCAGAGTTTTATTTCGGGGGAGGGAGGGGGTAGCTGATCAGGTTTCATTTGCTTGGAACCTAGTCGCAAAAATTCCTGGATCCTGCCCTGACTTAACGCAAGAAAAAAACGTAACGTAGGGAACTTAAGACAATTCATATGATGACGTTGCCGTAGCGGTAAGAAACGTAAGGGCGGATTTGACGTAACGAAAGGAAGAAATGTAGCGTAAGAAACTAAGATCTGGGATTCCAGACATTACACCACCGTAATCCGGTGTGCTCCGTCCCGCATTTTAGAGCGAAGGGTCACCCTGCATTGCAAATGGAGTCAAAACCAATCCGCTGCGTCGTTTGCGCGGAACGGTGTAATTGGATCCGGAGTGAGAACCAACACCAGAGACGGAGTGAGGACCACCATTGTCTCGTAATTTTATGATTTCAGTCTCGTTTTCGCTGTTACGATGATGGCGAACACTCACTACACATGTAAAAATAGACCGAGCCCTCCTCATGAAGTCTAACATTACAGCGCATTGCGACCATACTTCGAAAGGGAACGGCTGCTGTTAGTGAACGTCTATCCACATCGATTCACAAGCGGCAAAGAACCTTGAAGAATACAGATCCCAGGCATCATGAAATTCGAGTCAAATTCCAGTTTGCGCTCTTCGATTTCATCGGAAAATGCACAGCGATGCACGAGAACAATGGTACATTAAGGAAAACAACCTCGACCCCTACGCCGGATGCGAGATCGAATGTCACAGCTACTTGCTCAAGTTTCACCAAGAAGGCGAAGATGGAACACAAGAACTATTGACTTTTAAATCTTTTCAAGATCTGTTGGTTTTATTTTATAGCAGCGCTCTCCCCTTGTACAACATCAAAGAGAGAAAAGGATCTGTAGGACGTTTACAAACGTCTTAACTCTGAAATTGCAAGAGCTCCTTGCTGAAGAGGGAACAACAGCGATGCACATTGTTTTGGATTTTCAGACAAAATCAGCATTGTCTTTACAACTGTCGTTAATGCTAAGCAATCATGTGGATGCCTTAAAGTTTATTACGTTAAGGCTTTGGGAATCGGCCTTTACCTCTCTGCTAGCCAACCAGACACAGCTGCCGATATGGCCCATCCAATGAACAGCACTGAATTGGCGACGTAGCCAAGAAACTCCTTGTCGCAACTCAAATTGAACTAAAACCACAAAACAAAGCGTATAACTACCAAGTACAGTGTATCTATATTCCTCAACAGAAATCTTTACTTTAGCAATATATATAGACAATAAGGTAAGGAGAACACGCCCCATTTAGCGGATAGTACGAAATGGCTTGCAAGGGTGAGCTACAGTACCTGAGTGACGATAGAGAATGTCTTTGGTTGGGTATACATCCATTCACTTGTGGGCATCTTACATCTCTCCAAGTACGCCTCACTACCAATTCCATACGCCCCCGTCAACTGACATACAGTGCTGTTGTAAACGCACGTCCACGGCGGGTTAGAAGCAGTAAAAAACGTCAATAGAACAGGTTCGATGACGGGGGCTGACAGCAGACACGCCATCGCTAGCAGCCTGTACTGGAAACGAGAGAATCCCCCAAGTTCCACCAGCAGACGCTCCATGATAGATTGACGTCCTGCGAGTGGGAAATGAAACTGCTTATGCCAACGCACTCTCAGTATCTCAGATGATCACTTGCGTCAGCCTCTCCATTATTCTCTGTCAAATCGAGGCCGGAAGCTCTCGCTCATCCATCTTTGCGCCATCCACACCAAGAGCGTGTCACCATAATGCCAAAAGCAAAGGACATCCAGTTGGCTAAATCACATCCTACATCAAAGCGCTGCACAAAACGACCTATTTCCAAGCCATAACATATAATTGAATAATAATCAGCTGCTAACGTGTTTCGTTCGCTGTTTAATCGTCAGATTCTGGAAACATTTCACTGGTAAAGCTGTCGCCATTAGTCTTAATTCATTATTAATTAATTCTTAATTAGTCTTAATTTCATTATTAATTAATTCTTAATTAGTCTTAATTTCATTATTTTAATGCGAATCGTTAACAGGCATCGCTTTCCCTGGCCATCTTTTTTCCAGGAAGCATTAGCCCCTGTACATTACCGTGCTCCAAGCAAAACATCCAGCATCTTTGCAATATAAATATGTGGTGATGACTACAAGAGCTGACAGTCATTAAATGTACACGGGATAGGCATAAGAGAATATAGTCAGCCAGGAACATTTCGTTCCGCAGGAAATAAAATCACACATACTACCAATGTCAACACAACCAGAGCTTCAGTGAACACCAAGTACAACACTGTCTTGGAATTAGGTATGCCTAGTTATCACAAAATATATTGTTTTAAACTTAAATAAAATAAAAAGGTAATCCAGCCTCACTTGTGATACTGGCTTGAAATCTATGCCTTTTGCTACAGTTGCCGTTGAAGGAAACGTCCAATCCGTCCTATACGACCACTTAAGGGACCAATTAAAAAGGATATATTGCATGGTTTGAACATTCAATCGATAGCCTGGTGGTCATTTACTGTAAGACAGGTAGTCGCTATAGAATAGGTTGGAAAGCAGTAACTATGCTGCGCGATTAATTACCTTTACTTTTTGAAGATGCTATCAAGTGAAAACAAATTTATGCAGAATGCAGAACGCATACACTCTTCTATTCAATCATGAGTCTCGATTGCTTTTAAGACGTTGTAGCTTTTCGTAGCTCCTGCTCCAGAATAATTATTATGTCACCTTGTCTGATAAGCAATTACCTCCTTTTTATGACAAACGCCGTTTTCCTTTGTTTCATTGCCTCGTAGAAATACCAAATATCTATCATGCATTCCAATCTTGCTTGATAATAAGCACCATGTACTCTTCTCCAAAAACGTCGTTTCATCTTAAAAATGTTGCATCGTAGTAAGTTAGTGACTTCTGCTGTAGAATATAAGTTATAATAATTTCAAAAGAAATACAAATCCTTATCTATCTTATACTTTTAAGTTCTTACAATATCGACAACCCTATAATACGCAAGCGTCTGTCGGTTTGTTTGCCGTTACAAAACCGGGTACCTGCTATGCTGCTACTCAGTCGCAAGTATGGACTGCAAACGTCCCGGAAAAAATATTAGCCTTGGTTGCTCAGACTTTCCAAGGCGCGGGCTGTTTACATCAGAGTAATCTCTGAAAGAAGGTCAAAGTTGGAAAATGCAAATTGGCGCAGAACCTAACAGAGCCGTTTTTCAAAAAGGTCGCCTTGAAGCCGAGCTCGGTATGTTATCTTCATGTTTGACGAAATTATTCCTGTAGAATGGGCACCTTGCTTGCAATTGCAAACAGTTGCACTCGAATGGTTCGAAAGGATCGATTTCAGTCTCCTGGGAGCCATAGCTGAGCTGAGAAACAATGCGCAGCATTCGAGACGACATTGGCTGAAACTGCGTAGCAGGTCGGACCTACTATTTACATGATTTATAATGTTCCTAAAGTTGATTTTATTATGCTCAGCTAGGAAAAAACTCTTTATAGGTTAAACTGGAGAACTGTGATTTGTATTGGACTAAATAGCATCAACCCAAATGCGAAGCAACGACTCTGGACGCAGCTGCGTCAGCAGCGCGGACAAGCTAGTTCTCTACTATATTTCTCAAACATGTATGTATTTTACATGGTCTTCTCTTTAATTTTTCAGCTTCCTTCCTTCGCAGGCGGTGCCATTTGTTCCAGACGCACATGAGCAATGCGCAGTTCTATCCTCTGCTTTGCCAGACTAAGAGTGATGATGACTCCAATAGCTACGCACATCATACTCAATCCGAGTATATCTAAATGGTGAAATAGAGCGCCACCGAGGATTGGTCCAATCACGAGCGATGTCTTGTTTACCATGAACAACAAGGCGGCACCAACACCCTGGAATCGCTTATGAATGATTTTGGTGCTGAGTGATTTAGCTGCGATCAGATTGATTGATGTATACAGACCGACAATTACAATGGCCGTTGTGAAAAGACCAGTGATGGCAGCCGCATTGTTACGTTCAAATTGCATGCATATAACTAAAAACATGTACACCATCTTGCTACAGGCAGCCAATGTCATCAGTCGTACGTCACCAAGACGATGACCAAATTTAAGTAACGTCATCAAAGATAATATGATAAGGAAAGCAGTGAGACTGTAATACAACGAAAGATGCCATTCAGGCCAATGCAAATCCTCTTTAGCAATCAGTGGAATGACTGCATGCATCGATGCTTGAATGAGAACTAAGAAACCATTGCATACGTATACGACGATGCATTCGAGACAACCAATCTCCTGGAAGACATCCAATGGTGTAATTACTTTCTCATTCGGCTGCTGAAGTTCAGAAGAGTCTTCTGGAATCATGGCTTCATCTAGCAATGGCTCATCATTATCAGTAGTCTCTGTTTTCCGTTCTTTGTTCAGTAACTCATATAATTGGTTTCTATCCGTTGAATCGATTGCTCTGGACAAGTCTGAAACAAGGCATTCGCACACAAATATGGTTAATATCCATAAAAGTGTCATAAGAATACAAGGTGCATTGCCGTAGAAGATATGCCACTTGCCAATCCAGATGTCAACGTGCTCAGTAACAATATTAATGATGGGACCCACTGCAATTCCAATTATGCGACCACTTTCAAAAACGGCAAAGACTCTCCTGCGTTTGTCGTTGGGAAATATCAAAGCTAGCTCCCCCGTCGCAACACCAAGGAAGGATTCCCCCACCCCGGCAAGCAAACG
>OFHS01005209.1:1962-12133 GCA_900245855.1 Calvadosia cruxmelitensis
CAAGTTATTGAATAAAAATCAACTTCTTACTGCTTTCTACATCATTGCGAGAACAATTCAGATGGCTATATAGTACACGCATGGAAACCTATTGTAG
This sequence comes from Calvadosia cruxmelitensis, assembly GCA_900245855.1. Classification (NCBI taxonomy): domain Eukaryota; kingdom Metazoa; phylum Cnidaria; class Staurozoa; order Stauromedusae; family Kishinouyeidae; genus Calvadosia; species Calvadosia cruxmelitensis. Next base: position 2,060 of record OFHS01005209.1, read on the forward strand.
CCATAACGCACCCAGCATCGCGGGTAAACTCAGCTAGTTGCTTATATACAAATTGTGCTATGCTACTATGTGGGATCACAAATACAAACTTATTCAATTAGGTTGGATTAACTGTGACTTGTTATGAATACGAATTAAATAAATCACGCAAATAAAAACATTAGCAAAGATTCAAGCAGTGTTGTGCCAATCCAACACAGATCAAGGTGACGTAATGGTTACTGTACTAAGAGCACATAGAAACTCTTGAATACAAGGATACTTACAACTTAAATTCAATGTGTATAAGATAAACCTTTCGACTATCACTTCTCCATATTTTACTTCGTCCCCGTCATACTTGTGTTTCTGTGATGTAATGTAATGTTCTGAACTGTTTTACGCAAGTGTAGCACCGTGGCTGTAATTGTAAAGTACCCTCAATGTATTTATGTTATTAGTGTACTTCGTCTCACTGTAAACGAGTTTTTAACTCATATTGACAACGAAAGAAAATAAAAAGAACACACACACACACACTGTCTTAATGATCGTCAATCTGATCGTCAACAGTACAGTATACGTTGTCAGGGCGTTGTCATTCTCAGTCATAACTTTTTAATCTAGCTTTTATTTGCACTGTATGGGATCTGAATAGTAAGCGATGGGGTTGCAATATCCAGCCAAGGCCCAGCAAATAGTTATTGTACTATTTGCCAGACGACAAAATCCATTCATCCCAGTTCTGCTGTCGTGAGAAAAGTCGATAAGGGAGGGATTAAAATCAATGAAATAACTTTGATCCGACGATTCAAAATATCTTTTCTTGTTTTTAGATTGATCAGACTCCAATATATGCAGGATTGATTGTATTTTAGCAATAAAGATATGTTCACAACCAAAAAGCACAAGCAGACTCAACACAAACCAACAAGCTAATAGTCATCGCAAAAGACGTCAAAGGGCGTGTGAAAGGATAAAGAGACTAAAACCGCCATTCCAAGCAGTATGTGTCTTGAAGTAAAACAGTTTCTTACTGCTAAATTGATCTGATTCCATCCGCTGCAAGAATTGAACTAGCAGGGAAGAATTCCGTGGGCTTGAAAGTAAGGCCCTGTTTACAAGGAAGTAGGATGATCCTAGTAAGTAGGATCATCCTACTTTCTAGGACGATCCTAGTGTTGTGTTTACAAAGGGGGGATCATCCTACTAAGTAGCATCATCCTACTTACTAGGAACATCCTCCCAGAATGCGTTTACAAGGGAGGGAGATGATCCTCTTTTCTCGGTTTGCAGACGTTGTTGTTTGCTATTGTTCTTGCGTTGTCTCGTACTTGGAAACCCTCGCTCACGCAACGATTTCGAAATGGCGGACCGGAGAAGGGCTGTCGTGGTGTTTGTCTGTTTGGTCGCGATGGTTCTGTTTTTTTTTGTTGCCACAGTAGTCGTGACACAATTACAGAGCTATTTAAAGCAGCTGATGGTTTCAATAGCAATGCTAATAGAGAGAACAAATCAAGGCTTGAACGTGTCGTTAGCTCGATTGCGCTACGCCAAGATACATGTACGGAGAACAAGGTCAACCCAGAGAGTCTCAGGAAGAACTCAGCAATGGTGGCTAAACATGATAAATGGAGAAGCACCTTCATCACAATGGAAGAAGAACTTTCGAATGAGCAAGGCTGCATTTTATTGTCTTGTCGATGAAGTTAGACCATTCCTTCGTCCCACAGATGGTCCCAGGGGAGCCGACGTTTTGCCTGTTGAAAATCAGCTTGCAATGACTTTGTATTTTCTGAAAGATCAAGGCTCGCTGAGCATGACGGCTAATGCATTCGGTGTTGCAATATGTACGGTATCTGTAATTGTAAGAAAGGTCTGCTGTGTCCTCACGTATGAACTAGGAAGCAAGTACATCAAGTTACCGTCCAACGAAGAGGAGCTAGCTTTTGAGGTAAAGAAAATGGAAGATAGATATGGCTTTCCACAAGCATTTGGATGCGTGGATGGCACGCATATCTGTATGCAGCAGCCGTCAGAAAATGCCCATGACTATTTCAGTTATAAAATGAAATATACAATCAATGTACAAGTGGTGTGCAACTGTAACGGGATGTTTATAGATGATTAGATGTTGATGCAAGATGGGATGGAAGTGCTCATGATGGCAGAGTGTTTTTCACAGCAAAATCAACAGAATGCTAAGGGAAGGCAAAATACCGAAATTGCATAAAGAAGTTTTGCCAGGCCATGACAAAGTTCCAGCTCTTATAATTGGAGACCCTGCCTACCCATTGTTGCCTTACTGCATGAAAGAATACCCAAGCCCAACAAGTAACGAGGAAGTGATATTCAATAGCATGCTGCAAGGTGCCAGGAACCAAATTGAGTGCGCCTCTGGAAGACTGAAGGCAAGATGGCAGATTGTTGGGAAGAGGATTGACCTTGCACTTGATTCTGTTCCCACTGTTATCTTTGCCTGCTTTGTGCTTCATAATTTCTGTGAGATGGCTGGTGAACAAGTTAGCGCTGAAGAACTATCAGCTGGCACAGCATGTGATTTGGCAGGCCAATCCAGCAATGCACCTGACAGGATCTACTCATCAACAACTGGTGAAGGGGCTTATGTTCGTAAGACAATCACCATGATGTTCCGAGAGCACATTCCCCACAATTGATCGATAAGGTCAAACTGTTACAATTTCGTATTTTTATTGAGCTCTTCCAGCCAATCTTGCATCGACATCCATAAATATCCCGTCACAGTTGCATACTGCATGCCCATTGCTTTTATTTTGCATTTCATGCCTGAAATAGGCATTGGCATTTTCCAACAACATTTTTACAATCACAACATATCCTTGATGTATTTGCTTCTTGGTTAATACGTGAGGACACAGCGGACCTTTCTTACAATTACAGATACCGTACACCTTGCAACACCGAATGCATTAACCGTCATGCTCAGCGAGCCTTGATCTTTCAGAAAATACAAAGTCATTGCAAGCTGATTTTCAGTGACATGCACAAAGTCAGCTCCCTTGGGACCATCTATGAGAGGAAGGAATGACCTAACTTCATCGACAAGACAATAAAATGCAGCCTTGCTCATTCGAAAGTTCTTCTTCCATTGTGATGAAGGTGCTTCTCCGTTTATCATGTTTAGCCACCATTGCTGAGTTCTTCCTGAGACTCTCCGGGTTGACCTTGTTCTCCGTACACGTATCTTTGCGTAGCACAATCGAGCTAACGACACGTTTAAGCTTTGATTTGTTCTCCCTATTAGCATTGCTATTGCAACGAGCAGCTGCTATAAATACAAGACAACATTGACAAGACAGTGGAATGCAGTTTTTCCCGTGCTCCTTAGCTGTTTCTGAAAGACAGGTTCGGGTAACAATACTCCACTACATTTGTTAACTACCAGGTTTATTATTTTCATTAGGCTGGTTTTGTTCTGTTTTCATACATCATATTCATTAATTTATCCTTTATCAGTAGACCTATAGTTGTTGAGATAATCCTGCATGATTTTGTAGTTGTGTAACTTTCACACAGATCAGACGTTACTTGTACAATATACTTTCATAGCAGAACATAAATGGTTGTTTGGTTATTGTTTTGATGATTGTTAGTCTTATTCTACTGTCGTTTGTTGTTGTCGATGACTCATATGTAGGTCCTACTCATTTATTCATGGGAAGTTGTACAGTTCCGTGTCAGTGGATCCCTCCTCGCCGAGGTTGCCTGTTGCTGAATCACTGCTTCTTCTGCTTCTTGGGGTGGAAGGAATGGGTGTGTGGGAGGATGCTGGGGAATTTTGATATTGAAAGGATTGCATTCATTGGAAGTATATGGGTGAACATTTTCTTGCAGCTGACCCATGTGTGCAGGTGGAGGAGTAAGACTATAAAAATCACCTGTTTGCTGAGCTATGGTGTGGTCCGATGCTGTGGAAGTGTTTGGGGGGTGAAACGATGCTGCAGAATGTTCATAACCAAAGTGATTGTAATTGTAGGGATAATAGGACGGAAAATTACTCTGAAACGGTTGCATGTGTGGTTTGGTTGGTTGGGTAACAGGGATTGCAGGTGCAGATAGTGCTGTGGCGATCATCTTCATCCCCTCAAGAAATCCTGGAGACAGCCTGTCATTTTGTTTGAGGAGTCGATGATGGCAGTGGCAAGTTCTCGGAGAACAACGACTGTCTCTTGTTTATTCTCGACCTCTTTCTATGCTGTCTTGAGAAGCATAGTGTCATGTTGGGCCTGTGACAAGGACTTTTCCATATGTTTGCGTTTATTGTCGGCAAGTCTTGGAATGTTTGAGACAACCACAGCAGGATCTGCACTGCTAGGTCTCTCAATGATAGGGCTGTCAGGTAGCGCATCTTGTTGATCATCTGGAACACAATGTATCAAATATTTGATCAAAAACGAGGTAATGTGTACAGCTGTAAATTTTTCATCCAAATATGCCTATTGCACAGAGATGCATTGCACCCAGTAACTGATTAATTGGTGCATACATTATAAATTAAATGACATGACATGAAAGAGTTATCACAACGTGTAAACTTTATAGGAACAAAAATTCCTTCAAAGATGGACATGGCTAATGGGAGAATTGTGAAACTCAATATGTGATCAAGCTGAGATTCAGTTTAAACAGTCTTGCATAATTTTTCATGGTACGTAATATAATTTCTGTTGGTAACAAATTTATTTGGAACAGCGCTATAAATGTGATTAAATTATAACATCTTAATCAGGTCGATATATTTATTCTCACCTTGCAAATCCTTACAGTTTGCTAGACCATCTTCCTCTAGGGCGTCTGCATTCACACCAAATGGCAGCGCTGTCGTCGACGCAGAGCCCCCACTAAATACTTTGTAGGAGCTCATAGTTTTCTTGCATAACCCTACCACTGCTGGTTCTAGTACCATTATTCACAGCTGTAAAGGAAAGGCGTTTACGATTAGCGGAACAAGAAAACAAATTGGGAGTTAAAACACGTTTTGCAGACCTTGAAAATTGTCGACCAATCTATCCTAAATAGCTCTTCGAAACAAAAATTTGCAGTGTAAAATCCGTCAGACATCAACGCCAGTAACTCAGTTTACGCTACTTTCATGTAGCAACTGAAACTCACATTCAAATTGGCATCAAACAGGGTCTTTCAAGAAGAATGAATGCCAAGCAGTGAAGCCTAAAACGATAACCCAGAAGTCGTTCCAAATTTTCAATGCAGCAGAAATCTAGATGAACACATAGAAAGGCGTTACGTTGTAAAATAAACATAAAACGAGAAAGAGAACAAACCTGGTCTCTTCAAGGTTATCTTGTTAATAAAATGGAACGTGACGACGCACAGGATGCCGTGACCAAAAAGCTCCGAATTTGGAAAGCCTCTTTCTTTCGTTTGATAACTGCCAGAATGTTTTGCAAACTGTGGCGGTTTTGCACCTTAGCGACATTTCGATTCGCACGGTGAGAAATGGACGTAATGCTGGACGACCCTCATTGGTGGAGAACGAAATGCGCACATTCGATGTTGATTTGAATTCTTATTGGCGTACAGAAAAGGTACAGATCACGATCTGTACCCCATTTGGGGCATATCTGTACCCTTTGTTCTTAGCGTGTACGACCGAGAGGATTTGCTTGGATTGAATGGCGGAGATTTAAAGACCAACGTCTCAGTCGCCACTCTCTCGTTCCATAACGCAGTACCTTTGAGGAATACCCAAGGACTGAGAAGGAGAGGAGTGCGATCAGGAAAGAAGGTTAAAGGTCAAGAGCGAAGAAACCATCAAACCGCGAAGACTAATTACCCCAACAAGAACAATTATTCTCGCAACTCAATAAGCGATTCTGAAAATACAGATTTAAACAATAAGAACAACAACAAGAAAGAATCCTCTGAAGACTCTTCTGGCCCAGACAACAGCAGCGCGGATCTGCGAATTGCCCCCTGAGACCGTGAGACCAAAACACCGCCCCCCGCATTTTCACTTGCTGGAAGGACCTACGTATACTGGAGAGACCCCGTGATTCCAAAGCACAGGCCAATGTCCAGCAACCCCGAAACTGGACGTCGTCGTCGACCGGCCGTGTTTTGGCTCGCTGCTTCTGCTATTGCTACTAATGGCTGGCGTGGAGTCCAACCCTGGGCCCAGCCGAATTTGGACATGCACCGTCTGTGGTGCTAGAGTCAACAAGAGTGACTCGACAGTGCAGTGCGCGTGTTTTCAAGACTGCTGCCATCTTCGCTGCTCTGGTGTGACAAACAACAAGCACTGGACTAGGACATCCATCGCTCCCTGCTGCGCAACTCCAATTACCGGTGCCACCCCTGCCAAACCCTTTCGGCTCCTTCAGTGGAATGCCAACGGGTTGTCAGGAAAGTTCGCTGAACTGCTACGATTCATGGATAAAGAGGATATTGCCGTAGCAGCTCTGCAGGAAACAAAATGGACAGCCAGATCAAAGTTAACATCAAAGGACGGCTACACTGTGCTACGCACAGACCGCGGCATCAACAAGGGTGGCGGCCTCGCCTTCATCATCAAGGACTCAGTCCAGTATGAGCCAGTGAAGCTGCCTACAGGAGCAACTGACAATGTCACAGGAGCGGCTGCCATTGCTGTCTACTCAGGACAAAACAAGATCGACCTGGTCAACTGCTACATCCCCCCAGCATCAAGCTGTCCAGCTGGCCACAAAGTTTCCCTCAACGGTCTATTTTTCCTGAATGATGCAGTCATTGCTGGTGATCTTAACGCTCACAGTTACTCCTGGCACTCACGACTGGATGAAGACACCAGAGGGGCCTTTCTGGCAGATGAGTTTGACAACACTGACTTTGTTGTTCTCAACGAAGACGTGTCAACCAGGGTGACACCTGCCTGCTCAAGCTCCCCGGACATCACCCTTGCCTCATCCACTCTGGCGCTGGACTGCAGCTGGACTGTCAAGCCATCACTGGGCTCTGACCATCTGCCCATCATCACTGACATTGGTAGACAAGTTCAACTGTGTGAAAATGAGAAGCGCCAATACATCAACTTTGCCAAAGCTAACTGGGAAGTATTCGCTGCATATGCAGAACGCAGATTTGCTGGCATGCTGATGCCGACGAGCATCATCAAAGGAGAGAACACTTTTAGAAAGATAATTCAGATTGCCGCTCGCCACCACATCCCTTCCGGGAGAATCAAGCACGTTCGGCCCTCCTTTACCTCTGAGGCCGTCTCTCTGGCAGATCAGCGTGATAAACTCCGCGAAAAAAATGGCCAGGACCCCAGTATCCCTGAATTATCAAAGCGGATCAATAGCCTGGTCACCACCTATCGCCGGAAAAAATGGAAGGAAAAAGTGGAGAACAGTGACTTCAGTAAAAAAGGTGCGGAAAATCTGTGGCAAGTAATGGATGGCATAAGTGGTACCCAGCCACACCAGAAAAACTGTGCAATACAGCTCCCTGTTTGTTCAATCATCAAAGCGTACCGTTGTGCCAACCTCTTCAATCGGCAATTTACGGCCCATCCCAGTGAGGACGACCCGATCAATAGACATGAAGCCGCTCTTGAAAACCGCCGCATCCAGCGTCAGCTAAAGTGCCTACCAAATGACAATCCCCCCTTGTTTTCAGCTGAAGAGGTTGCTACCGCCATTGCCAAGACAAAAGCTTCAAAGGCAATAGGCCCCGACAAACTTGCCCCCTTGATGCTGAAAAAGCTTGGACCCACTGCCATATCCTACCTTACTTTGGTTATCAATCTGACTTTTCAACAGCTCGAGGTGCCTGGACTTTGGAAAGTAGGCCGTGTTATCCCCATCCAAAAGCCAGGAAAGCCAGCAGAGGTGTCCAAGTCGTACAGACCAATCGCTCTCCAGTCACCAGTGGCCAAGTTGGTCGAGCGTCTGCTGCTCCCAATTCTGCAGAACACTCTGCCCTGCGCTGAACACCAGCATGGCTTCAGACAAGGCCATTCAACTACAACCGCCTTGGCTGACATCACGAACTACATCCAGAGTGGTATGAACAGACCGAAGCCTTGCAGCAGAACAACATTGGTTGCGATAGATCTGTCAGCTGCCTTTGACACTGTCCGTCTGCCAATCCTGCTGAAGAAGCTGCTTCAGTCTGATCTGCCATCTTCAGTCAAGCGCTGGCTCAACATCTACCTGAAAACGAGGCAGACGTTTGTGGAATTTCGGAACAACCGATCAAAGTACAGGAAAGTGAAGATGGGAGTACCACAAGGTGGGGTTCTCTCCTCCACTTTGTTCAACTTCTACATGTCGACGATGCCTCTGCCGCTTCCCGACATCAAACTGATCTCATACGCAGATGACTGTACAGTGCTGGCATCTGGCACCAAAGCTGAAGTAAATACAGTTTCAGCACGGCTCAATATCTACCTGACCACCCTGAACAATTGGTTCAATGACCAGGGTCTGAAACTTTCAGCTGAAAAATCCAGTGTCACCTACTTCACCACCTGCATCAATGAAATGAAGACGCAGCCAAAAATCATCATCGATGACAAACCCATCCAAACAGTGCAGCGCCCAAAGATACTAGGAGTGGTCTTCGACCCTTTGCTAACTTTCTGCGCTCATGCAAAGCACCTGTGCTTCAAGCTGAAGTCGCAGAACAATGTTCTGAAAGGGTTGGCCGGACGCGACTTGGGCAAATCGTCGGAAATTTTATCGACGGCATACAATGCTACAGGAAGGGCCCAATTAAACTACGCAGCTCCAATCTACACTCCCTCCCTGTTAAAAACTCGCATGGCCACCTTGCAGACCTGCCTAAATGCCGCACTGCACACTATCACTGGCTGCCACAAGCTAGCGGCAATAGACCACCTGCACCAGGAAACGAAGATCCTGCCAGTAGCGCAAACAACGAGCTTCTTAGCAAACAATTTCTGCTAGCTGCCCATCAGCCAGGCCATGCCGCCGCCATGCTAATCGACCCACTCCCAGTGCACCGGCGCCGAATAAAGCCAACTATCCAAGACCACTATTGAGAAGAGGTGGCGCAAGTGGTACCCTCAACAGGACTGGACAAAGCCAGCTACAGGCAGAGACTGTCCCGGCTACATGCTACTGCTGTGGCCAATCCAGTTGCTAGCTACCAGCCAAATGTGGTGCAGGGAGGCTACCCACCACCAATCCACAAAAGTGAAAAGACGCTACCGTGCTCCGCAAGGTCCACCCTGTCCCAGCTGCGAGATGGCCACTCCATCTTCCTCAGCCAGACCAAGGCCAGATTCCAGCCAGGGACCGGGATCAGCGATCAATGTCTAGACTGTTGAGCAACTGTCCACACCAGCAGACATCTCTTCCAATGTGCAGCTCGGCCCACACCACTAACAGTTTGTGATCTCTGGGCGCAACCGACAAAGGTGGCAAGCTTCCTAGGACTTGAGACGACGGACGAAAACGACGACCAGTGACGGCTACAACAACAACAACAATCGTTTTCTCGATGCTCTGAGGATCTTTTCGAGCGTAGACGATGCGCTTTCGACCGAGAGCAACCGAGTGGGGTTTGATTTCCAGTAACTCTTTGCGTTTTGAGACATATTCCTTGTATAGCTTTCTGTCGGTTTTCTCGACGCTTTTACTCCCGTCAACAACGCCGCCTTGGATGTCGTCCGACTTCAATTCCGCAATGCGTCGAGCTTCCACAAACGAACCGTTTGCGTTGTCGTCCGGTTCAGGCAAGTCAAACGGGTTGTTGACCACGTCGTCCTGTAAGGCGTCCGGAGGTAAGCACTGGTAGCGGGGTCTTCTAGCCGGCGTGGCGCCTATCTCCACGTTTCTCTTGGACTTCGTCTCTGCGAGAGGCTCTGCCTGCATCTTCGAGCGTTTCATGTCTGCCAGCTTGGAGCCAGGCGATTCGAATAGTGAACCGTTTGAGAATCCGACGATTTTATACTCCACACCCTCCCCGGGGCGCGATATTACAGAAAAGCAGACGTTCGGTCCATGCCACGCCTCCGATGTCGTGCGTCTGCAATTGATCAACGCGACTCTGCGCGAAACTGCACGAGCGACGACGGCGCCAATAAAGATG
>OFHS01005210.1:0-12246 GCA_900245855.1 Calvadosia cruxmelitensis
TGTTCTCCCAAAGTCACTCGTGTTTGGAAATCCAATCCAAACATAGAAATCCATGTGGTAAATCCTTAGTCCAAACTGGTAGCATAGTGGCGCTCGATACGATAGAATACCAGCGAAGGCTTGCGCCTGAAAGATCACATCTGAGTTCAACAGCGGATGTTGTCAATGTATAGGATCAAAGGAAACAATGACTCACAGTTGTGGAATTCGTATTTGAATGACAATGAAGATCGATAGTATTATTTCTGAGCAGCAAGGCAAGGCCGTGACCTTATAATTTCACCAAACGTAATCTAAACGGCTTCTCAGTTAAAATTATATTGGTAACTTTGATGTTTTCCTGCTGAATCCTGTCAAACATATTATCGTTGACTTGAACTGGAAATGGATTGAGGACTACAACCTCTTTGCAATGAATGAATGAAGGATTGCACTGACGTTTCTTGCTTTAAATTGAATAGAGTAAGTCTCTTGGATAACAGATATAGTGACAAAGAAAGATATGAATGTAAAGTGTTAGTTTTTATTGCAATTATCGTCGATATTATAACCGATTAATTGAACAGTCTGTTATCTATCAGGTTCGTGGGGGCGGTTTCTAGTTCTCTAGAAGCTTATTTGCTCTTTCGGCACCTTCACTTCTATTAGCAGAAGGTTTTCTTCCAAGCATGGAATGACCGTATTTCTCTAGTTTGGGCAACTTATAATAACATTCGAGTATGGATTGGCAATCAATGCTGCTGAAACAAATTTGTGGTCATCGCAAGCAGGAACATTCCCTTCCCCCCAATGGCGTACATGTGCGTTAGATTGCCGAAAGGCAGTTTACTCTTATGTCGCACATTTAGAAAGAAAAATAATTAATAATCACAGTCCTTGTGCCTTTTATTCGTATGTAGATTGATAGATATATTATATATTTTTTATTTTGATCACAATAGTTCATCAAATAAACAAAGAAGATAAAAGTTAATACAATCTTGCTATCAAAATTACAAGATCAGAAATATATGTGATCACGGTCATCCCATAAGCTGAGAGCTTTTTTATTTGGGTGACCATTTACAAAATATGAGGTTAAACATTGTTACAAATAAAAGGTGCGAGCATTAATTACATATGAAGAGCTGATTTTTGGCAATGTAAACATATACATCAAGTTCAGGCATTAAAAACTAGAGTAACGGTAAGCTAAGTCAAAAATGAGTATAGAAGGAGAACAAAGAAGGAGAAGGGAGGGGGAACATAAAGAGAAGAAGGGGAAAAAAAAGAACGGAAGAAGGATAGTAATCAGGCGATACAACTGTAACAGTTCTTGATGGTACATGTTTCATAGTAACTTTCAATAAATGTTAGTTTTAGACACTTGCGGAAACGCGTAGTGGGAATACTGATGTCCAAAGTAAATATGAAATTGTCCCATACGTGAGGAAACTTACAGTAAGGATAATTCTGCAAGTGAGATGTTCTAGCGAAGGGTACGTTGAAAACATTTTCTTGTCTACGGTGGCGTCCTTGAAAAGCGAACATGTTGATTAGAAAAGGTGGATGGTTACAATGCTATTATGGAGCGTTGCAAACATTTGAAACATGTGGAGGTTATTTTGTTGTAAAATACCTAATTGCTTGCAAAGTGGCTCAGCTTGTGACCGTGGTTTGACTCCCATAATGATTCTAATGATTTTTTTGTGTGTAAAATATTGAGTGATTTTGCAGGAGGGCTGTGACCCCAGATAGTAACTCCATATCCAAAATGTGGCTTAATCATAGTGTTATATATCAGAAGCATATGCTGAACTGACAACAATTTTCGTAGTCGAATTAGTGAGTACATATTTCCAGTATTTTAGTTCTAACATGATTGACATGAGATGCCCAATTTAATTTATTATCAATCAATATACAGTACCTAGAAATTTAATTGTCTGATTAGAGTTTACTGTGTCATAGATCTGCATGAAGTGTTGTTTGAATAAAGATCTCAAATGTATCTGGTTTATTGCTTCCAGATAAAATGCAATTTGATTTATCAGGGTTCAGAGTCAAGTGATCTGCATCAAGCCAATTGGATATATTTTGGAGTTCACGATTGCAATTGCTTTCCAGAATTGAGAGATCATTAGAGTACAATTGTAACGTGATGTCGTCAGTAAATAGATTAACATCAAAACTACTACATCTTGGTAACTCATTAACATATATAAGAAATAATAATGGATCCAAAATACTTCCCTGTGGAACTCCACAGGTGATAGGTTGGGATGAATATAATGCATTATTAAAGAGAAGAATCTGTGTTCGATTGGATAGGTAATGCGGCCTTATCCAGGTTTGTTCATTGTATGATAAACTATGATGTGTTAATTTTGAGAGGAGAATATTGTGAAAAACTGTATCAAATGTTTTCCGCAAATCGAGAAATAAGCCTATGTGGTATTTTTTGTCTGAGTTAATAAATATATTATTCAAAAATTGAGAACACAATGAATTGTATTGCGATGGTTTCGAAAGCCAAACTGGACATGAGAGAAGAAATGTTCTTGAAAGTAAAAGTATAACTGATCATATACAACACATTAGAGTATTTTAGAGAAAGTATAAGGAGCAACGAAATAAGGCGATAACTGGAAAAGATTTGTTGGTCACCAGATTTATATAGAGGAAGAACTGCACATTTGAACGAATCAGGGATATACCCAGTTTTATAGAAAGATTCACGAGATAAGTAAGAGGAAATATTAGAGGACCTTCTTTAATCATTTATAAGAAATTTGATGAAAGCCTGAGCTAGACTTATTTTTTAAGTTTCAGATAATTTCTCAATTACGAAAGGCGAGAAAAATTGAAATTGAAATTTGTGGCCATTGTTGGTTTATAGGTATATAAGATGGTCTGATGAAGAAGGAAACTTTTTTCGAGTTGAAGACCAATACTTGCCAAGAAAGAATAAAACTGGTTAGCTATTACACCACTATTTTTCAATTTTCTATCATTGAAAGAGAAGTAAGAAGGGAAACGATTTTGCTTTTTGATCTGCCAAGTAACTGATTGGTGGACTTGCCAAAGTTTACGTAAATTTTGTTTTGAACATTTATAGAAATTGTCCCCAGTATCGTATCTTTTGTTTTAGGATAGTTTTGTTGTACATCTTGCAATCACAATATTTATTCTTAACTTTAATGGTTTGGTTTTGCATGAAATAAATTTTTAGTACAGTTTTTTTCTTTTCTCGACGTGATGTTAACAAATCCTTTGTCATCCACGGTTCAATTTTATGATAATTGTTTTTCCGTATGGTGTTGATAATAGGACAGCAGATATCTAGACATTCCTGAATTGTTTGCTTAAAAAATTCGAAGGCTTCCTGAGGGTCATATTGCAGAAACCAATCATGAACTGCAAGGAGTAATCTTGTAGACGAAAAATATTTTGCGTAGACATGTTCTTAAAGGTAATGGTTTGTTGCTCCTTGATATATTGACAAGCTACAACTGCATAGGGTGCTAAGTGGTCTGATATTTCCGTTGTTAGAACCCCACTACTCAATTGGCCTTTAAAATTAGTAAAAATATTGTCAGTTATTGTGCATGACTTCAATGTAATACGTGTTGGATCAACAATAAGTGGAAATAAACTTAGATCTAGCATTGTATCAAGCAGTTGTTCAGATTTAGGGGACACAGTGAGTAAATCAACATTGAAATCTCCAGCAATGAAAATCGTTTTCTTTTCAAGTTTTGAGCAAATTAAACTGAGATTTTGGAGGAAGATTAAAAATAAATAAAACTGGTGAGTCACTGCCCATGGTCGTTTACCTCTACGTAAATGCAACGGAAGGAAAAGAGGAGTCCGTGCAGGAAAACGGGTTAAAAATCGCAAGGCAAAAAGCAAGGAATATCACAATCAGGCTAACCATCCCTTTCCGAACACGAACAAAAGACAGATGGAACGCGTGAGCAATCACCATTGTCACCAACAACGAAACCTTTCATGTTCACAGCACAACAGCTCGGACCCGCGGTCTGCCAACCGGGGCCGTGACCTCGACAAAAGTCAACGAAGGCTCGGTTCGACGCCCGCATCGATTACAGTTGCAACGTTCAACTGTCGCACCTTAATCTCTCTCCCTCGCCAAAGTGAGATGTGCATGCTAGCCAGTGATAGGCAAGCACATATCATAGCACTCCAAGAACACCGAATAGTCCTCTCAGACACAGAGACCGAAATTCGCGATGCCGGGAAAGGATGGACCACATATCTTGTCTCAGCCAGGTCCGACGGAGTAGGTGGTGTAGGATTCCTGTTCTCATCCCAAATGGCACCCACTGTCTTGCGCTTCGACAAACGCCATGAACGGATAGCGTCGCTACGAATACAGCTGCAGGATAACTGCTTACATTTGCTTTCGTGTTACTTTCCAACGGCATGTAGCAACAACCTAGAGGAAACGACCGACTGTCTCGATGTTTTACTGCATACAGCGCGATGTACTCCTAATGCTGGGTGACCTAAATGCTGACATTCCGGTGGATGGGCTGTCCATACGCAACAGACATGGAAAACGACATTATGCTTCATCACATACAGATTCGGTTACAGATTACATCACCAGCAATGAGAAGATAGCTGCAAATGGTGTGTTTCGGCAAAAACAAATGCGTCTCTTTACGTTTTATGGGCCGCGACGTCGACGAGCCAGACTGGACTACATTCTCCTGCATGAAAGGTGGAAACCTCTTGTGCGTCGAGCTTCCAATATCCGAGCTCGCTGTGTAACATCCGATCACACGTTTCTCAGCTGCAACCTATCTTTGAAGCTATGGAAGCCAAAAACCACGAACAGGCGACCTAAAACACCCAACCGGGCAGCTCTTAGTAGAAGTTGCATGCGAGATCGTTTTGGAGCAAGGGTGCTACGGTACTACAAGGACGAAATTAGAAGCTACTCCACATACGTTGATGCTATCAAGGAAGTTGGACAAGCTGTTCTACCCAAACGAAAGAAGACACAGCAGAAATGTCTCTGGGATGATGATGATGAATTAAGGAAATCACGACAAGCTTTACTTCGAGCTAAGCGAGAAAACCCTGCAAACAGTCATAGCCACCTTGAGTCTGATCTTGCACAAACGTATGTGGGACGACAAAGTGAAATTGTAAAGCAAGTAGCTGCAGAAATCTCAAAAGATGTTGAAAATGGTCGTTGCCAGGCAGTCTGGCAAGGTATCTCGAAGTTAACCGGAAGAAAGATCAAGCCTCCGTCCATTATTGCCCGTGACAGCATCGAAGAAAGAATACATTCAACTAGCGAGCATTCCCGGAAGATCCTCAATCAGCCTCGAAGTGGAGTTACATTACAACCGTCTTTGAATCTACAGTGCGGGCTTCCATGAAGGAAGGACACATCACGGCAGAAGAACTTGGAGCAGCATGCAAATCAATCTCCAGCAACAAATCTGCTGGATATGATGAGGTACCTTCAGACGTCGTACGACTACCAACCCTGGCAGCGGAGACAATCCTACTTTTCATTAACGAAATCATCGATGGAGAGTCACCACTCAAAGGATTTCTGATATCCATCATCTTTCCAATATCAAAGCAAGCAGGCAGCACGACCTTGGACAATCAAAGGGGTATAAGCTCGATGTCATACAATTCCAAGCTATTTAACCGTGTCATGCTAATGCGGCTACTTTAGTGCCTGGAGAACGTCATTTACGCATACCATGCAGGTTTCAGACCAGAGAGAAATGCAGTTGAACAGATTCTGTACGTACGGATTATCATTGATACATACAAATCGCAAAAAAGAGATGCCATGATAATATTTGTGGACTACTCGAAGGCCTTTGATTCTGTCGACCGCAGTGCACTGGAAGAGATATTGGCATTCTATTGTATTCCAACTAAAATGATTCATGCCATTATGTCTATGTATACGAACACAACAGCATATGTGCGCTGCAAAGAAGGGGACAGCCATCAAGTCCCCACAACATCTGGAGTCCTTCAAGGAGATACGCTGGCACCGTACTTGTTTGTTATAGTCATGGACTATGTCATGCGCATGAGCCTGAGACAGGAAGACGGATACACGGTGCGAAGACGACTCTCTAGCCGATACCCAGCTGTGACCCTTCCTATACTCGCCTTTGCTGATGATGCAGCTCTCATCAGTAACGATAAAGAATCCGCCCAGGAACAGTTCAAGCGCTTTGAAGAGGTATACAGCATTGTTGGCCTGAAGGTAAACGCACTTAAAACGAAGATCATGTTCGTCGGGGCTGAACCCGGTGACATTACATCCATCACCGGGTCCATATTGCCAGTATGCGCTGACTTCACCTACCTGGGTAATGCCGTCTCAGAATGCGACTCCAGCTTCCGGAAGCGGCATCAGCTCGTCTGCTATGCTTTTAACAAGCTAGCAGTCGTATGGAAGTCTGGTGCCTCAATCGAAGCAAAGGTTAGACTCTTCACTGCATGCGTAGAGACAGTCCTGTTCTACAGTGGATCGGCGTGGACGGTCACGCGTGCGCTGGAGGACAAGATCAATGTCGCTCACCGGGCGTTGCTTCGCGTTGCCATTGATATCACATACCCGCAACGCATCACTAAGGTTGAATTATATACTCGCATTGGATGGCTGCCAGCAACCACAAAGCTAAGAAGATCCCGGATGGCTTGATACGGACACGCGCTTCAGCGACCAGGCACACCCCTTGCGACGATTTTGAGACATCGACCAACCGATCCGAGAAGACAGGGGAGGCCACGAAAAGCCTACTTTGAGCAAATAGAAGATAATTTGCTCAAAGTAGGCATCACCATCAAAGAAGCGGCCTCTCTGGCGCT
The DNA here is from genome assembly GCA_900245855.1 of Calvadosia cruxmelitensis. Classification (NCBI taxonomy): domain Eukaryota; kingdom Metazoa; phylum Cnidaria; class Staurozoa; order Stauromedusae; family Kishinouyeidae; genus Calvadosia; species Calvadosia cruxmelitensis. The sequence continues at coordinate 6,859 of OFHS01005210.1, forward strand.
CAACAGAGATAGATGGAGGAGCACAGTGAACACTGTAGTTATAATCACGCCATGTTTCCTCGAGGAACAATTTGGGCGTCTTAAGTAGAGTAGTAGTAGTAGTAGTAGTAGTAGTAGGTGAGTTTCAATAGCAACTAGTTCAATGTCATCGGTCATAAGGGAGAGATTATCACAGCGAGAGAATTTTACAGAGCCATGAATCGCAATAGCAGCACCACCTCCCCTTTTGCATATCCACTCATTTATGATAATATCATAGTTAGGTATACTATTAATAAACAAAAATTTTGCCAGATTTCTTGCAAAGCTAGGATTATGATATTGGTAGAGCTGAGTAAATTAGATAATTGATCATAGTGTTTTAGAAGGCTTCTTACATTTTGGGAGGCTAATGACATCTTATTAGTCTCAAAAATTTGGGTTCAATGTATGCTAAACGTTTGATGGTATCTGAGTAGTCAGTCTGTTGGTCTAGGTCGTTCAAATCAGTCATAACTGTCATCTGGAAAGGGTAATTTAAATAGGAAATGAATCAAGAAAGAGGGAATAATATGAAGAGATAAATGTAAACACAACACTTTAGTAAACTATCAAACTTATTGTGGATGTTAGCTGTCTTCTTCATCTTTTCCATAATCTTGTTCTTCATGAAAGGGAAGTTAGATCCTCGTTGGTTGAGATCTTGATTGTCTTCTCGTCGTTTGTTTTGACGAAAAATGCCAAGTCTCTTGTCCATGTTGACTGGATCTTCTTGCAAGATCAATGCAAGATTGCATCGAAAAGTGGGCGTTGCCCCTTTACTTGAAAAAAAAGTATGCTTAACAGAATTCCTTAAGATGTAAATTTGTTAAGTAGCCAGTTTTGCATTGTGCTTACAGTAGATAATGGATTCCTTCTCAATTTCCCATCGTGCACGGAAGAAGCCCTAGACAATGTAGAGTTTGATCATCGATCTGTTTCAGATGCGTTAAAATCGCTTCCTAGCAAACTGTCTGGTTCTCCAGATGATATACCTGCCCATTTCTTCATAACATTACGTCATTAAGTCGTTAATCCATTGGTTTATATTTTCCAATTGTCTTTCATGTCTGGTAATTTGCCTGATCTCTGGCAGACAGCTATTGTGCATCCTTTTTTAAAAAGATCGTCAGCTGATAAACCATCTAGTTACCGTCCTATTGCTCTTACACATATTTGCTGTCGCCTCATGGAAAGAATTATAAAGAAATCCATTATGTAATTTCTGTTGGTTAGTGTTCTGATTTCACCATCTCAGCACGGTTTCATGGCAGGAAAATCAGCCTGCACGCAACTTCTTGAGACCCTTTCTGACTGGACTGTCGCTATTGACTCGAAGAATTGCGTTGATGAAATTTACACAGATTTTGCCACAGCTTTCGATTCCGTATCGCATTCGAAACTGCTACTGAAAGTTGATTCGTACGGTATCAAAGGGGCATTACATAACTGGATCATTTCATTTCCCTCCCTTCATACACAGAGGGCTTGCGTTGATGAGGCATTGTCCTCGCCTGAATATTGCATAACTGGAGTTCCTCAAGGCTCAGTCTTATGACCATTACTATTTTTGCAGTTTGTTAATGATCTCCCTGACTCTATTGCGAATGTGAATTGCGAGTTATTTGCTGACGATGTTAAATTATATTCTACTTTGAAATTTGATGATGGTAAAACAGCATCACGGCTACAGGATACGCTTCGTATCTTTGAAAAGTGGGCGTCCACTTGGCAAATGAAAGTGGCTGCTAACAAGTCGTCTAGTCTTCACGTCCGATATAAGAATCCCCGGTATATTTACAGTTATATTCCCCAGTTATTAGAATCTCTGATATATTTACAGTATTGCTTCGTTAAATCTTAATCAATGTGATCCCCATGCTTGTGATCTTTGTATTTATGTTTCACCCAGTCTGAAATTTTCAGCACATTGCAATATTATTTCGCGGAAGGCGTACGCCGTTTGTCATTACATTCTAAAAAGACTACGTTGGAATGACGCTGCATCTAGTTCGAGCCTACACTACGTACGTAGGCCATTGTTCGAGTACGCTCCGCAGGTCTTCAATCCGTATTTGAAAAAAGATATTGAGCGGCTGGAGCAAGTGCAGAGATTTTTCACTCGTGCAGTATTCGCTCGCTGATTTCCTACTGTAAAAAACTTAGAGTATCACTCCCGTCTTTCAAATTTAGAATTGCTTCCTCTGCAACGCAGGCTTCTTGTTGTTGATCTTTGGTATTTATTTAAAATTTTTCACGTGCAGCTACCTCCTGATACAACCCGATGTCCTGGGAACTCAACTAGAGGACATTCCATGAAATTCAGTTTTGGAATTCCCCGCACAGACGTTCGTCGCCATATTTTACCACCGTTTAATCAGAGTGTGCAACTTTTTGCCGGAGACAGTGATTAACTCTCAAAGCATTTGTGCATTTAGAACAGCCCTGAGTGACACTGAATTGAGCCAAATATCTGAACTATGAGCTATACTTAAATTGAATCATGTTATTTTTTACCCTGTTTGCCAATGCAACGTAAGTGCTATTGTTACAGCCTGCTACATGTGAATTCTTTGGTTGATGAGTTTCAATTAAAGACACATGCATAGCGGTCCTGCGTGTCCTGTTTGTCCAGTGCTTAGCAAAGCAAAATAAAATTCAGTCGAAATTGGTATCTGTACTAAATGAGATAATGTTACCTTCAAAATGCTCAAAATGTGTTTATCTTGCCTCAGTGGCTTTAAACCAGGCCAATTTTGCCTTTTAGGAGGCCCTATACGAGTCCACTGAATTCACTAAATTGCTGCAGACCTGCTCGTTTCAGCCAGCAGGAGTGAAGTAGATTCTGCTGTGCTTTGATTGGTTGAATCAGGTCTTACGCTATTGTTTCTGCATTCCATGCGGTCCAAAAATGGACGTCTAGTCCTGGTATGCTGAGGAGCAGGAGTGAGTGACGAGGGGTGCTTGAAACTGGTTGAGAAGACCTGCGACTGCATTGTCTTGACCACAGCTCACACAGATGCACAAGGTACGACAAGCAACAACTTCATAACCGGATGTTCTTGCAAGTAGCAGCAAAAGATCCTAAGTCTGGAAATTGTTGAGCAGAACCAACATCTCATGGGAGGCGGCTACGCAACCGCCCCCCNCCCCCACACTCGCTGCTATGCTCAGCCCAACTCCAGCTGATTTTGTCGTTCGTGTAGACTCAATCAAGTATCTTGGCCGTCTCCTGACAACTACCGTCAACGACAGCAATGAATTCGCCGTCGAGTAGGTGTCGCCAAGCGAGTAGTGTGCTCCAGTCGGCGTATTGCAAGCCAGCGCGTTAATAGGGCTCCGCGCCAACTACATGACGATTCTGCGCGCGGTGGATGCTGGGATAGGAGTGCGGACACAACATTTTGCTTCCTCATTTCTCGCAGTGGTTTTATGTGGCAAGGTTGTGTTTTCGTCTGCTCGCCGTGAAGTTGCCGTGGTTGTTTGCGTCGATCCGTTGCTGTTGACATCTTTACTGTCTAACTATGGCTCTATCTAACATTGCTGTTGTCTTGAATGATGATGACGTTCCTGGAGCANAAGGTTGACACGCGATGCAAGCGACTGCTCGGTTACGGAGTTGAAACGTTGGCTGGAGTGTCATGGCACCAAGAGAACTGGCCGAAAGAGTGAGCTGGTAGCTCGTGTTCAAGGACTTTTAACTGTCAAAGCGAAATTTTATGCAAAGGTTGATGGTGGACGCTGGTATGACCTCAAAAAGCTGGAAATTTATCATCACTGCCCCCACCATTGTCTGTCGATACTACTACTCTACCCGAACTGGGCTGGCTCGCTTTTCCTTCTGGGAATCTACCGTCCAATTTCACTTATGGCCATGTCTACCACTATTTAGTTGAATCAATCGCTGGTAGCCCGTTCCTGCAATATGACGAAGAACAAGACGAGGAAGAAGACGAACATGAAGCAAATCCTACGACTGCAAAGCTGCTTAAGAAGGGAAGAAATCTCTTGAAGAGCAAATTCGTCAACAACGTCGAAGACAACGAGAAGGACAATGTCCACTTCGGAAGAGGGTATGTTCATCACTCGATGAGAAAAAAATTACCGTTCAAAGTGACGGCCAGTATAAGTAAGGACAGTGGCTACATTAAGAATGCTTGCTGTACATGTAAAGCCAGTGCAATGGGGAGATGTGCCCATGTTGCTGCAGTGTTGTTGCTGGTCAGGGACTATGCTTCGGAGTCAGGAACATGTATGTATTACTTCCAGGTACAGATGCAGTTGCTTTGCATTTTGTGACTTTGCGTTACACAGCAAGAAAGGCAAGCCTGCTGTTCAAAGAATTTTCCCAACCAACAAGTACAACAGAAAATAGTTATAGCATCAAAACCTTTCTGGAGGCAAGTACTGATCCCAGAATACTTCTTGATGAAAGTACCCAGGCGCTTGCTACCAGTCATTGTATCGAAGAACAGTGCTGGATTTTCTGACAACTGATGAATAGGAGTACAGACAAACCTGTATTAGCGGCCACCTCTATAGAGAAGCCACCAGTGTACAGATGCCACTCTTCATAATCCCAAAATGACACTTTCTATAGAATCAACCTGGAAAGAAAGGTCACCTGTCTGTAAAGGTAATTTTCCTCGGGTCCCAGAGGTGACCACTATAGAAAGGTTTCATTGTAAATGATTCTTGTAAGTTATATACAGTCAATCCTGCATTAGCGGCCACCTCTATGTATGATTGTATGTTTATTCATGCTACAAAGCAGCCACCTGTGTATAAAGGCCACTCTTCATAACCACCAAATGACACTTGCTACAGAAATCAACCTTGACAGAGAGGCCACCTGTCTATAAAGGTCATTTTCCTCTGGTCCCAAAGGTGACCATTATAGAACGTTGACTGTGCTGTCTAATGGTGGCATTTGTGATTGATTGTATATTCAAACTTAATTGTGTCCCATATGAAATATATGTGGCTTTCTTTCTGCCTTTATTGGTAAATGTGGTCATTCAGCACAATTTACTGTTCCCATACTTTTATCAATCAGATAAAGTAGAAAGGGAGGATCGGACCTTGTTTGAATCAGTAAATGTTACGCGTCTCAAATCTGTGTTTAAGGTCACCTCTAGAAAGCAGCCACCTCCTACAAAGGCCATTTTGCTGAATCACATCACAAGGTTGACTGATATAACAGGTTTTGCTGTACTTGTCTGTCATTCGTCGCTGTGTTGTCCACTCGTCGTATCCTGTCCTTCGTCCTCTGTTCGTCGTGATTGGTCTCTGTGGAATCGTTTACGCGTCGTCTATTGTTCCTGTCGCATCGTCATAGTATAAAGTCACCGTGTGCAAGTCCTTGGTCTT
>OFHS01005211.1:0-12246 GCA_900245855.1 Calvadosia cruxmelitensis
AAGATGTTTTGCACTGGCTGGGGACAGTACTGCTCGGCTCTGATGATGTGCCCAGCCATCTTCAAGCGACGGCTCCTCAGCAGCTGGCTTGGAGGGATCAGATTTGCTCGTCGATAAAGTTCATCATTCCTGATGCATTCCGGCCAGTGTATATTGTATACCGCACGGAGGAGCTGGGCGTGGGCGTCTTGTACAATATGACGTCATACGGTCATCTGTTGACAAAAATACTATTTTGCTCAGCCGACTGCCTGCCTTAAGTCTCATCTTCATGACGGCAGCCATGTTGTGGCAATCTACTGGGAAGCATGGCTTCTTCCACAAAACTTGATATACTTTCCTTCGATAGGACTAGAGCTCATTTATGCTGTCTGTTTCATGAAACAATGTAAAGTTGTAAGCTTACTTTAGTAGGAAAATTAACGCAATTTTTTGTCATCAAATAACAAACAGGTGATTGTATATCTGTTAGTCACGGACATTATTCTTCAATGGCAAAACTGAATGGTTGGATTCAAACCTGCTTTATTATTTGCAGTTAAAGGGGCTTTTTTCTAATTCCCAATGAAAATGCTTAGCAGGGGATTTGTCAGTGTAAGTAAATAAGCTTTTATTAGAATTGAAACACTGCAATTTGTTGACAGTAAACAGGTTTGCATCCAACTGATAGCCAATATAGTTAGTATGCTACAGTGAAACCTGTCTATAATGGTCACCTTTGGGACCTGAGAAAATGACCGTTATGGACAGGTGGCCTTTCTTTCCAGGTTGATTTCTATATAAAGTGTCATTTTGGGTTTGTGAAGAGTGGCCTTTATACACAGGTGACTGCTCTATAGAGGTGGCCGCTAATACAGGTTTGACTGTACTTCTTTCAAAACGGCAAAACAAAGAGTGGTCTTTACCCATTGTACGATTGTCGCCATTTCATAAAACTATCGATAATAACACCAGCTGCTAACATAATCAAAGTAGAGCAGTCCTGAAGTGTTTACCATTGTACTTTTTAATGTTTTACCATTAATGGCATATACTTTGTTTCAACAGTAGCTGTTTTTATTTTGAATTAGCTGATTTATAAATTGTCGCTTTTCGCTTTAAATTTCGTATCAAAATGTTTTCAGGAGCTTGTTGTGGATGTGTCGTCCGAACCTGGCATTCTCCCGCCACTTCGCAATCCAGATATTCTCGTCGGTTGCAATGACCTTACGACTCTGAGTCATCTGCACGAGCCAGCTGGTGAGCGATTGATTTGTTACAGATTTTTGTTCTGCGCGTCCAAGCAACCATTTTGGATGTCTTTGCTGCATGTTGTGGCTTGGGTCTCAAAGTCATGTTGTTATAAAAACTGCATTGAACGTGAATAAGAGAATGAGTTTTTTCCCTTTTTGGTGCTGTGGGGCTATATAAAACGTGGGGCATTAAGTGAGCTAGGGAGAATCAGCAAAAAATGTCAGCAAAGCAGGCATGACAAATGGGCAAATAGAATTCAAGTTCTTTCGATATTAAGTGATTTGAGATATGTGCCATGTGCATTATATAAATGACATGTTTTTTATCAGCAAAATTCTACAGTTACAGCATTGTTAACAAAATAGTAAATTATATTGGCCCAAAATTTAATGATTCATTTACAATTGATTGATAATTTTCATTTTACATTTTAAAAGCTTAATTTACAATCTAGGTAGCTGGGTTGACTCCTACAGCATACAGTTCAGTGAACCTGTTTATAACGGTTACTTCTGAAACATACGAAAGATGACCTTTATAGACAGGTGGCCTTTCTGTCCAGGTTGATTTCTATAGAAAGTGTAATTTTGGGGTTATGAAGAGTGGCCTTTATACACAGGTGGCCGCTAATGCAGGTTTGACTGTATATCATAGTAATGTACACTGCTGATCATCAGTAGAACAACCTACTACTCAATTTAAGTTGAATTAATTTTATTCAGTTAATTTATATGATATCTTAATTAAAAGGTTCATTATCCATCTCAATGGTTTATTATAATTAGAAACAACAACAGCTTATTAGGAGACTGAATTGAATGATGATGGTAATGTTTGTTTATGCCTTTGTTTTTATTTCTTGCTTTATTTGTTTATTTCTTGTTTGTTTGTTTATTTTTTCCTTGTTTGTTTGTTTGTTTATCCTGACTTTTTTGTTTTGCTGGTTTGTTTGTTTATTTTTGTATTTTTGTTGCTTGTTCATCGTTTGTTTGTTTGTTTATGCATGTATATTTTTTTGCTCTTCTTTGTTTGTTTATTTGTTTAGACTTCTGTTATCACTAATCCTTCTTCGTTCTTGTGATGTCGGACGTGTGATAAATGCGTGCATACTATGCGACTAAACTATTGCATAATTCGGATGTTGCACATCGTTTATTGCTTACAGTTTGTTTTGCTAACAATCTTAATTATGATGATAATTGATAACGGCAATGTAGGTTGATAAATTAATGATTCATTTGGACCGTGATAATGACAGAAGGCGATGTTGCGTGATTGATGCCATCTCGTTAGCGCTAATCTCTACGGTTCAGTTTGGGTCTCGTTGAGCGGTTATTAATTGCTGTGGTTTTATAGCCATAACATAAGGAATATTTAACATTCATTTGTAACCATGAAATCACGATGCTTCCTTCTTTGAAATCCGTTGCAGTGACACCTGTCTATAACGGTCACCTTTGGGACCTGAGCAAAATGACCTTTATCGACAGGTTGCCTTTATGTCCCGGTTCATTTCTATAAAAAGTGTCATTTTGGGGTTATGAAGAGTGGCCTTTATGCACAGGTGGCTGCTCTATAGAGGTGCCCACTAATACAGATTTAAATGTATTTATTTAGCGATAATTTATGTTTAATTGATTATGGATTTATGATGTTTTTGTTTTGAAAAGCACAAATTTATTCGCTTTGATAATCCAGCTTTTCTGTGTGACTGTAAACGAGCCATGCGACATGGTATTGTTGATGTGTTCATCACGTGACTACGACGTCATTAAAATTGATGTTCATTTGATTCTAGTGCTTCACAACCTGACTGTCAGGTTCGTCCATTATGAGACAATTTATACTTACTGCGGTGAGTAATGGTCGTATGTATGATGATTTAAATTGCACGGTTCGCTAGTTGATATTGGGATTATCTCGCAATCCGATTTGAAGCCGATTTCGTCCCTTCCGATATTAGCACTGGGAAGATGCTATCGATATTCACCTATTACGTAGCACTGTTTTGATACAATTTCATAGAATGGTTTAAAAATCTTCATGTATCGGATCCGATAAACTTTAAATAATTATATCGAATAATCGAATCCGAAATAATCGAACAACAGCACTATGATGACGTATACAAGTCATTCGATTAATTAAATATCCAAGGAACTTTTACTACTGTATTGCCAATTTGATGACACATTTCCAAATCAATGGAAGACACTGTCAATCCAATTCGTCACCAAGAACATGTACCCTTCAATTCAGTTTGTTCCTAATAACGGACTGTTTGTATTCAGAGATCAATTTCTTATGTGTGGTGTGACAGCGTGTCATTTTGTCATCCAGGCATTGTTCTTGTGGCTGTTAATCCGTACGCTGACCTGTCCATATATGGACCTGAGATCATTACGGCATACAGCGGACAGCCAATGGGTGAGATGGACCCACACATATTCGCCGTCGCTGAAGACGCATATAGGAAGATGGTCGAGTAAGTTCACAGCATTCATCAACGGAAATGCTAATAATTTGCAATGGCAATCGAACATCGGTCATGTTGCTTTCACTTTCAGGGAAGGAACAAATCAATCCATCATTGTCTCTGGCGAATCAGGAGCAGGGAAAACCGTCAGCGCAAAATTTGCCATGCGATTTTTTGCCAATGTCGGTGGCTCCGCCACAGAAACAGCGGTAGAACGCAAAGTGCTAGCCTCGAATCCCATCATGGAGGTACGTACGAGGTTGATTGTTATGTCGAGGTTAATTTCGCCGTCACAGCGTCAGCAGCCTTGTTGTTGTTGCTTCCTGTCTGCGCGTCTGCCGATTTCGAACGAGCTTGCGCCAGAGGGAACGAATAAACCGAATCGCTGTTGATACAAATCCAAGATCTTTCTTTTCATTACGAAAATGATAAATATGAAGAGTCCTCTGCAGCTTCGCACAAAAGAGTAGAACACGCGAAAGACTCGATCCGCAATAACTGCGCTGCTGCTTGTTCCGTTGAACTGAATCAAAACGAAAATCTCAACAAGGCCAAGAACCAACGCCACTTTAAGAAACATCGTTACCATCATGGAATCGCCTCCTTTCTTCTTGGCTACCGTGGACCCCTTTTGCGCTTGCCCCAGGCAGTATAATGTGTACGTCAGCGATAGAACGACCATCACCATGACAACTACAACTGGTACGATGTAAGTGACAAGGCGGGCTGTCTGTCCAACAATCCAACAGATTTGAAGATCTCCGTAGCGGAAACTGTCGGGCGATACTTCGTCGATGAGGACTGAAACTAGAACCACGACGGTAGGTAGTACCCAGGCCACCAGGGAGTAAACCACGAAGCTGCCATGTTGGCCACTTGGAAGGTTTTGTCGTTGTTTGGGAACCCATGGGGTGGTGAATGTTCTGTACAAATCGAATGCGATCACAGCTGAACAAGAATGCACGGCCAAGTTAGACCAATGAAGAACGATGGCCACTGTCTTGCATGCAAGGCTGTTCTTGTACGCAGCCGACTCCAAAAGGACGAACACATCGGAAATGATGAGAGCGATTGCGAGGCTGATGAGATTGAGGCCAGGGGTGGTTCTTAATTTCTTGAAGAGTGAATACGTAATGATCAGCAGAACGAGTGCAATGATGCTGATGGGACAACAGACAAACGTAAGAAGACTAAGCACGCTCTCAAATGTACTTGCCTGGAGTGGAATCATTGAAGAGACGATTCGGGCGTCCTCACAGACACTGACGCCGTTTTCAGTCGGCGTGTACTCGGCAGATGTGTAAGTTTGGTTGTCGGTTGTCGTGAGAGTGTCGTTGTATTGTCGGTTGATGCCATAAAAGCCGACAGGAATCGTACGCCGGAAGCAGTCTGAGCTCAAATGGAAACTGTTGCATACGGATAGTTGATATGTGCTTTTTGCATCCATTCGGACCCATCCAGTGAAAGTATCGGTGTTGTAACGACTACCGTCAAGCAATGTGACCGAACAGTCGTCGTTGACTCTCGATACCGCCGACGAATTGAGCTCAACAGATTGCGAGCAAATCGCTCCGTTGTCGTACATTCTCGAAGGGTCGAATCCATACTGCGAGGTGAACTGGAAACTAGAGGACGAGAGAAACATAGCCTCGTTTAGTTGTCGCCTTGCCTCGTCTCCTATGTTGCTTACGAATGTGTTGTATTCTTGGAATGGCATTTGATTTCCTTTGGCCATTTGTAGAAAGATGATCAGTTTCTCGTTTTGCTGATGGAAATATGTCAGACGGAAGGAGGAATTGTCCANAAATCGCTCCGTTGTCGTACATTTTCGAAGGGTCGAATCCATATTTCGAAGTGAGCTGGAAACGAGAGGACGAGAGAAACATAGCCGTGTTTACTTGTCGCCTTGCCTCGTCTCCTATGTTGCTTACGAATGTGTTGTATTCTTGGAATGGTTTTTGATTTCCTTTGGCCGTCTGTAGAAAGATGATCAGTTTCTCGTTTTGCTGATGGAAATATGTCAGACGGAAGGAGGAATTGTCCAAAGCAAGCAGTCGAGAGATGGCAGTGCGGCCAACGGAAGGATCGAGACTAGCATTTGTCGTTTTTGGAGCCACACCCAAAACTGCTGTTGCAGATGTTAAGTCTCTCTTTGGGCATGATGCTTCCGTCGATAGCACGAGCAGGAGGTTGATCTTTCTACTAGTCCAACAGTCCATCAGGCGTTCGTTCGTGCTTCCGTTTCCTGATGGCTTGATGACCTCCAATGATGTGTCATTACGGACGCAGCCGTTGTCACTGGCAACGTATCCTACCCCGCACTGCATCTTGATGCACTGAGCTGAGAAGAAGTCGTAGATGTGACCCAGATCGCATGTCGGGGCACGGCTGATCTTGCTTTGCCTGCCCCTCTTCACCCGCAGTTGGCTTTGGAGGGAAAATCGCATAGTTATCGAATAAGACAAGCCATTGAGAACAGCAACATTTAACATCGAGAAATAGCAAAATCCCTTCATCATTCCATCGGCGCTGTGAGACCGGGTGGCTTTGATGCAGTGCGGATTACGGTACCATTCTGGGCCTGTTGTTGGCTTGACGAACGCAGTGTACGCTGAACAGCGTCTTTCGGCCATGGTGCTAGGATGCTCGTAAGGAATACGGTAGTAGCTATGACTGGCGCAAGGAGCTATGGACACGTTCTTACCGAAGACGACTTGAGTCGCGGGTGCTTTGAAAACACACTTGGCGCCGTTGTGAAAGAAGCCTTGCTGATGCCTGCTGCTGCTGCTGTTGTCATCTGTGCTTGTGTTGTATGCTAAGCAACGTGCGTGAAGGTGCATCAGTACGTACTCGTTCATTCCGTTGCATCGAGCGCAGCGGGAATGCCTGTAGACGTATCCATCACTGCCAATCACCGGCAAGGACGACAGAACGTCAAAGGTCGAGTTGTTGTTGTTCCTCACTTCACAGCAGTTGAGATTGAGGTTTTTGCACGTCGCCACCATTTGAGTAGAAGATGCTTTAAATGTCGGCGGTAGATTAGCCAAGACGGGGAGGCATTGCGTTGGTTTTACACTCAGCGACATGTTGACGAAATAGTCGATGTAGTCTTCGATGTTACGAGGTGCCCCTTTGGAATTCCAGAATTTATCAATGCAGCATCTTCGTCCTAAACGACAGTCGGATCTGCACGAACAACAGCGAAGGTAGCGAAGGCTCAGATTGGCCTTCCTCGTGCATGACCAACTCCCGAAGATCTTTTGAACACTTAACGGTGGAAACCAAGACACGTTGAACACGAGGTGGAAAGGAAAGGGCTGATCGGAAGCCACGGCATGATGTTTGTCTACGCTTAGAACCATCAGCAAGGCTACGGCAAGGCATATGTCCATCGTCTACCGTCGGTTGGGGCTGCTCTCTCTCTCTGTTTGTCTTCCCGCCGACTCTGCGGCAATAATATGATCGTAGCAAGGGTTTGCATGTTTGCTTTACAGGAACGTCTTGCCTTGCTTCTTTGAAAGCCACCGGCTGTTTTCCAAGTGGCGCTGTACCAATACTGCATCATGGCTTTATTTGTCTAAAACTGATGGATAAAAGTACGAACACTTTCCTGTTTAAAGTTCTACTTATGACGTAGACAGGCGAAGTGATATTTGTCGTTTGAGGTTGCCAGAGTACCTGTATTGTCAGAGATGCAGCAAATGAGACGGACTTGTGTGCTCTTGTTGTTTGCGCTAACCGTCTGCTGAATTTACAATGATGTATACTTTGAGCCGAATCGTTGTCTGTTTTTGCAGTTTCATTATAGGTCGTTGGGTAATAGGATTTGCCCTTCGCGCGTAAACATTGACTTAAGTAAATGGATTGATTGCGATGTCCTTCGAACGTTACAGGAGAAATAACCGAAATGTAATCACATTGATCGCATTCACAGGTGTAGAAGTGGCGGTGGACCTCGAGGGATGGACGACGAACAGTTTGATTTAATCTCGCAATCAACTGCAAATATGTAGCTACACTTTACTGCCATGGCGAGATGCCGTGCGTCGCCATAGTTACAACCTTAGAAATTAAGTTGATTATACCGAAATTAGTTAGTTCAATAATAAAATTATCTATCAAATGCCTTCTAATTTGATTATTATACATTGTCGTTAAAAGTATACTTAAAGTGGTACTACTGTAGTCCCGTGAAGTCTTGAAATCACCGGAAGCTAATCTTTTACGACCGGGTACAGTCAATATATACCAGTAATTAATTAATAGCGCTTACGATGACAGACCTCTGTATGTTACCATTAGTTGACTAATTAGCTTTCAGAAGGGAGCATTCGTCATGTCTTGCTGTACTACGGACGAGCCCGAAAAAATCACGCCCGATAACCTTTGCGATACGGAACAACACTGACATCGGTCCATGATACACCTATAGTGCGACTGTTCATAGATACGAAAGGATGTTGTCTGTAAGCCGATGCGAAACCAAATCGTAACTTTGTGCGTATGTATGCGGAACCCAGACATTTAGGCACGAGACCTTTCTGGTGCTCGTTGGTCTCCTGTGGAGAATGTTAAGCTTCCTCGTCGAGTTTTTTCACTTTTATTCGGTTATTTTAACTTCATCTTGCGTGATATCTAGGTAATCGGCAAACACCTCAGAAACCTCAACGATTCCATCGCATTGATAATCAATTGTCCCTTCTGTTCTCTTCGGCAGGCAATTGGAAATGCAAAGACAATTCGGAACGACAACAGTTCCCGTTTTGGAAAATACATCGAGATCGATTTCGACAGCAACCATCACATTATTGGTGCTCACATGAAAACGTACCTCTTGGAAAAGTCACGTGTTGTGTTCCAGGCCCCAGACGAACGCGGATACCATATCTTCTATCAGTTGTGCGCATGTCGAGAACGCGAAGATCTGGTGGAGCTGCAGTTAGGTACTGAATCGTACCAGCGGGGGTGGTTCTGGAATCTCCACCCCGGAGGGGCTGCGTTGCCATCCCCTTGTTGTTTGAGTTTGATTTATTTGTCAAAAATATTTAAGTATAATTGACAGGCAAGCACAGGAAAGTAATAACACTTACCCTAGACGTGCAGCCTAATAACATTTGCAAACTTAAATAAATTAATTTCATATAAACGACGCTTAAACTAATGCAGAAATCGCCGGTAACTACGTCATGACTACGTCTTGTTTGATGTTGATTTTGATTTTGATATATTTGTCATCAATAAAAAATTAATGACAGGCGAATACAGGTAAGATGTCTTACACTTATAACGTACAGCCTAAAATAATTCACAGCGAGGATTAATGTCTACGTTTTCTAACTGACTTTTGAAACTTAAACAGTTTCAGGCAAACTGTTCCAAAGCGGAATGACACGGTTACAAAATGAATACATCGAAGAATTGCTATTGTACAGAAATCTAGATTGCAGTTGAAGGAAATGTCCTCTAAACTGATACTTTGATTTGCCAATAACGAAAAGTTTCTTTTTGGGGACATCCACAGGATTTTTCAACATTTTATTGTTGTTGTTGTTGTTGTTGTTGCTATATCAGGCCAGCCCGAGGACTTCGCTTACATCAGTCAAGGTGGCAATGCTTACATCGGCGGTGTGGACGACGAAAAGGACTTCGACGGCACTCGGGCGGCCATGAATCTGCTCGGCATCTACAGTGAGACGCAGCGTATGGTCTTCAGGGTCTTGGCAGCCATCTTGCACCTAGGCAACGTACCCATCTGCGCCAATGCGAGGCGCGAAGATGAATGTCATATTGCTGTAAGGCAACCTCGATTGCAGGGCTCCAATAGCGGTGCAATGGTCTTTTTCTTCCTACCTTCATTTGATTGATAAATCCCAGAATGTTTTGAAGATTCTTCAACGTAAAACTTCCTCTTTGGATTTCTTTTTATCTGATCGAAGTTTTGGGATCATCTGAGTTGGTTCTCAGGGGTCAACTTTATTTCCTCTCCTTCGTTGATTTTAAATGTGTGGGTTGTTTTAATTCTGCAGGACGACCACGCGAGCGTTCACATGGTATCAACATTGTTAGGGATTGACAATAAGCAGCTGCAGAAATGGCTTTGCAACAGAAAGATTGTGGCGACGGGGGACGTGTACGTCAAACCCTTGACACTCTATGAGGTACGAACGCTCAACTGCAATCAGACCAATGGTATGCCGTGTCGTAGCGTGGAAATGCTTTGTTCGATAGAGGAGACAGCGCTTTAAGACCAAGATGCGTCGTATCATGGAGGGTCCTGCGCCTAGCAGCTCTTCTTATACTGGGAGGCCTAGATAATAAGCCTATGTGTGCGCATGCGCTATGCAAGGGCGCTTATCGGCTGGTTTGTGATTGGATGTGTTTTGTGATTTCTTGTGTCCTTCAGGCGAACGTTGGCCGCGATGCTCTTGCCAAGCACATCTACTCGCAGTTGTTCAAATGGATCGTCGCCCACATCAACAACAGTTTGACGACGACCGTCGAGCGTCAGTCATTCATTGGCGTCTTGGATATCTACGGGTGAGCCACGCAGGACCTCACTCTTTCACGTCACCACGAGTTTAACGACCACCTGTCTATAACGGTCAAATTCATCTAACGATCATGTGTCGGTAAAAGTCATATCGTCAAAAACGTAACCGAAATTCAGCACAGTCCTTTCTTTTTTTAGATTTGAAACATTCGATGTGAACAGCTTTGAACAGTTTTGCATTAATTACGCAAATGAGAAACTGCAGCAGCAATTCAACATGGTGAGTTTCAAAGGTCAGTCCCTCACCGCAAAGACTGTTTCGTCGGTGTATGTGTTGAGTCACGTGAAAGCCCCTATTGTTCTCCTTTGTCACTGATTGATTGCGCTGTGCAGTGGGTCATTGTTTGACCAGCATCTCATTGTCTTTATTTCTTGTAGCACGTGTTTAAACTCGAACAGGAGGAGTACGAGAAAGAGGCCATCGAATGGTCGTTTATCGATTTCTATGATAATCAGCCGTGCATCGATCTGATCGAGGCTAAGCTCGGCCTACTGGATCTGTTAGACGAAGAATGCAGGGTAAGCGATACGGCATTTCCAGGTGTCCCAATGAAATCCGCGAGCTCCTTGTGGATATGGGCTTGTCCGCGGAGCTGATCACTTCGACGTGCCCAAATGTAACCAAGTGTCCCATGCTGTCCATTTCAGATGCCCAAAGGTGCCGATCAGTCTTGGGCGCGTAAGTTATACAAGCAGCACTTGCATAGCGCCAGTCACTTTGGCAAACCGAGGCTGTCTGAAAAGGCCTTCATCATTCGACACTATGCCGATGACGTCATTTACGATTGCGACGGTTTCGTGGAGAAGAATCGCGACACGATCAACCCAGAACACCTTGCAATACTCCGCGCCAGCGAGGTCAGTCATGTTTGTACTTCCGGCAATTCGTGTTTAAGTCGTCGCCCATTCCGATGTCCTCCGTCTCTTCTCAGTCGTCGTCAGTTCTTCCTGCGCTCGCTTTTCTTCGTCGGCTACAACATCCCTCTCCACAAGATAATCACAAATCAATTGCATGCAGTTTAACTTGTGCTCGATGTGAAATATAAGAATGCCAAACAGAATGAAATCTAACGGGGAATTGAATTATAAATTGACCATGCATGTGTCTTGTACATAGATTGGCGTTGTGTGACACTAACGTCAGAAGGACTCCAGATGAACCTCTCTAACATTAACAACAAAATTCTTCTGTTTTGTAGTATGAACTTGTTGGCGAATTGTTTGCGTCGCACGACCCCAGCGCGTTGTTTTCTCCTCGAAAGCGTGCGACATCTCGCGTCGGGAAGAACGCTCCTTCCAGCAAAAAGACGGTTGGGTCAGAGGTAAGACGGTACAACTGGCATAGGCCATGGCATATAGCTCTGTCTGTTATTATATTGAAAAATATTGTCTTTGCTTCATGGTGGGCTTATAACGAACTTGACTACAAGGAGGTTATTTACATGAATACGAGGATAGAGATCTGGTTTAAGGGAAAAGAAAATATATTCATTCTGCAAGTTAAATCTGATTGGCTGGTGGCTACGCTACAGGCTCTCCCTGTGAAAACTAACTTGCTTGACCAGCGAAAATTGTTTTTTACTTCTATGACCAACCTAATCTGAGTGTTTTGTACTTTGAGATATTTGTTTGTTGATTTCATGCTGGTTTTGTTGTTGTGTTTAGTTCCGTGATTCGCTTCGTAAGCTAATGGACACGCTGAATTCTACGTCCCCTCATTACGTCAGATGCATCAAACCAAACGACACCAAAGCACCAATGCAAGTCAATCCGGCTCGCTTTGTACAGCAGCTGCGCGCATGTGGTGTCCTGGAGACAATTCGAATCAGCGCGGCTGGATTTCCCTCTCGGTAAGTCAAGATGTCTTTTCCTTTGTTCGGTTGCTATGAAACTCAGATGGCGTAATGGTTTCACCTCAGGGGTCGTGGGATCAAATTATCTGAGTAGATCAAAGCAGACATTTCTCTTCTGAAAAACGCCACTCCTC
>OFHS01005212.1:0-12245 GCA_900245855.1 Calvadosia cruxmelitensis
CATGAAAGGGAGATGTTGTGTTCCCTGTGTGCTATGACACACTAGAGCCCAGGCTCTTGATTGTATATCTTCTGATCTGAGCCACATGCGACATTGTTGCTCTGGCCTCGATGAATATATGTTACTGTTATCGAGCCAGTCTACTCTATTGACTATCCGTTCACATCCGAACATAACAAGACTGGAGGGTCGACCAAGCAAGGTCTCACAGGAGATGCGAGGCAACATTATTGTGTCTACTTTAGTCTTCTGTATACCTTCGCCACAGCTGTGGAACGCACTGCCGACGGCAATAAGAAACGTAACATCAATTGACATTTTTAAAAAACAAATAAAGACTTATCTTTTTAATCAGCATTTTTAGCTTATTTANGTAGCAATTTAGCCCAGACTAGATGCTTAGTCTCGGACTACACTTTAGTCCTGGTCCATGAATAAAGCCTCTGAAGTCTACTTTATCCAGACAGCTTTTAATACTTCAGAGAGACTGGAGGGTCGACCAAGCAAGGTCTCACAGGAGATGCGAGGCAACATTGTTGTGTCTACTTTAGTCTTCTGTATACCTTCACCACAGCTATGGAACGCACTGCCGATGGCAATAAGAAACGTAACATCAATTGACATTTTTAGAAAATAAATAAAGACTTATCTTTTTAATCAGCATTTTTAGCTTATTTATTGTATTAATTATTTTAAACTTTAGTTCATTCCGGTTGTAATTAGCTCAATGTTGTATTAGGGTTCGGAGCTTGCTAGTTACTTGTTATTTTACCATTGTGAAGCGCTTTTGATCTGTTGTTGTAAAAAGCGCTATAGAAGAAATAAATCATTATCATTATCATTATCATTACCTTGACTCATGGTGAAACCTTTGAATTTTCAATTCTAGGGAATCCAGCTCAAGCATTGAGCATCATCAAGCGCGGAAGTGTGTTGAATGGAAAAGATATAATGGAAAAATTTGACACTGAAGCACATGCTAAATATCCAAATGTGGTTTACGAAATCGAAGCTCAATCATGAGTGAAGGCGGTTATACCTCCTAAGGGGACAGAAGGGTCGGTCAAAGACCTACTAACATAGAAATGTAGCATTTTGCTTGGACTGCTACAGAGGACATGTACAAATGTATTGGCTCTTTCTGTTCTCGGAAGTCAAATAGGTTAGCCGTATATGTAACTATCAGTAATTGGTATGTTTGTATTCTTCGGTCACTAGACCATATGCGTTTGTATTATGCTGCTTCATTCCTCCAACTAGAACCCAGTAATAGATTATTTATGTCTTTCAAGAAACAAGGGCATTTTCAACAGGGTCTGTCTCATTTCTGTGTTTCTTTTCATCCTTGGTTGGTTTATACGTCAGATATTTAAATGAACAAAATCTCAAATTACATGAATGAAAGAGAGATGGCTAAGACCACACACGACCACATCTTCATGGGTGGCCTCATTCTGATCATAAACCACAAAACAGAAGAAATT
Source organism: Calvadosia cruxmelitensis (assembly GCA_900245855.1). Taxonomy (NCBI): domain Eukaryota; kingdom Metazoa; phylum Cnidaria; class Staurozoa; order Stauromedusae; family Kishinouyeidae; genus Calvadosia; species Calvadosia cruxmelitensis. The sequence continues at coordinate 1,485 of OFHS01005212.1, forward strand.
TAACAACAAAAAATGTGTACAAAACTGGCTTAGGATCTAAACATAAAAATATTTTCTTGACAGCCACCTGGGTGAAGCGACCACCTGCCTTAAAAGACCACTCGACAATAAAATGCATGCAAGATAATTTACATTAGCAAAGTAGAGCATTGAGTAGATTTCTGCTAAATGTGATGACGAAGGAAATGCTTTGCATAATTTTCTGATTACAGTAGCTGTCAAAAATGTCACTTTCAGATAGGATTGCCAGACGTCCTTTATTTCCCTGAATCGTTCCGTATTTACAAGCTATGCAGATTTTGTTAGATATTTCTACCCAACTTTTCAAAGGTTCAGTATTTTCCCTCTGTGGTCTGGTAACCCTATTCATAGCCAGTGTTTAAAATAGCTTTTTGACACACTACTAGGAGAGCATGTTTATATACCACAAGAGTCAGGAGTTACTGTCTGTTTGTGTTTTGACATTCTCGAAGAGGTGTTGCATTTCACCATTGACGAAGCTGTTAATGGGTAGCGTTTATTGTCCAGGGTTTAACTTTAAGGCTTGCTTTGAAATTAATGACAATTTTGAACCGAGTTATGTTAAAGTCTGGCATTATTATTGATTATCAATTAATTTAATTGATTACGCAGTAGAAGAATTATGAGTACTTCTTGGCTTTCATTGAAGTACAATAAATGCCTACTAGGGCCCAGACTACTACCACATTTCATGTCTGCGATTGTTTTCATGAGAACACAACAGCGATGGTATTTTTATTCTCTTGTTGAATGTCCTCTTGGAATTTCGCTACAAGTTGGTCTAGTTTTATAGACTTTAATCTTTCAAACGTTGTTTGAAATACTCAATGTCGTGATGCCCATGGTTGTCAAGCGTTGTCCGACTTGTAGCACTGGTGTGAGTATTTTGTACAAATTTTTCTTGAGCATGTTTTGGCGAAGGCTAAAGAGTATTTTCAGCACATTGTGTGGACAGTTTTATCACGTTTTCAAGGCGAAATTGTAGCTGTTAAGATGAAACCAAGTAACTAGAATTGTTTTCGTTATTTTTATAAATTCAGGTCCATGTTTGTTGACTTTGATAAACATTTTGTAGCCTAGCTATCGTGTGTTCTTTTCGCCAGTTGCCAGTTGCCTGCAAGTCTTGTCCGTGTGGTCACGTTTTTCTGGCTAAAAAGGCTGCGGGAAAGCCATCTGAAAGTAAGAACTGTAAACCTAATTTAGTTGTAAGTTTGATATGCTAACTTTGGAGATATATGTTTTTGCTGTGGGTTGTTTATAAGCCTTAACGTCAAGCTTTAAGTGTTGTGTGACGCCAAGGCTTTGTTTGCAGGAAAGATTATGATTATCGCTTTGATAAAGATGCCGCCGACTTGGTCTTTCGTTTACTGTTGAAAGCAACTAAACAATCCTTTAATTCTCTAATTCGACCCAAAATACCAGTTCCCTACTGAATATTGTTTTGTTATTGTTAATATTTAAAGACAATAATGATTAGGGATAACATCTTTTTAAGTGCAGTTTTCCATGAAGTTTTCCTGACTATAAAAAGAACGAGGTTGCCCCTTGCTAATATTTTGTTTAAATTGGTATTTCTGAGTGAGAGCAGAGCTGTTATTGACAAGCTGCCTTTGTGGCCCCTTTGTTGTCGTTTTTCCTTAAAACATTTGAAGTACCTCAACATTGTCTGGTTTCTTCAGCTGCTATTTGTCGATGAGTCAAAATAAGTTCAAATAACAAATTTATTTTGAAGAAAGTTAGCATGACTGCCCATACAATAAGTGAACCTGAACAACCAGGCAACAAGAAACTGAGTGGTTATCAATATTTCGAAAAGAAAGCAATGAGCGGGTCTCATACTGTGCAATTCACAGCAAATTCATGAATCTTTCACAAGCTCACAGTACTATATATGAAAACAACAGTGAAACCTGTTTATAACGATCACCTTTAGGACCCGAGAAAAATGACCTTGATGGACAGGTGGCCTTTCTGTCCAGGATGATTTCTATAGAAAATGTCATTTTGATGTTATGGAGAGTGGGCTTTATACACAGGTGGCCGCTAGCCCGTTAATACAGGTTTGACTGTACCACATTTTGACTAGTTACTATACAACGACCTAAAAGCATCAAAAGATTACAGTAATCATCAGTACACAAACAATCTTATGGCAATTATCTTCGAGAATACAAATTACTATGAACTAGACACACGGTAAACTCCATGATGTGATCAGGAAACATGCCTACTAGGCCTAGTATCGTACAGCACCAGCACAGGCGCAAGCCTGTACTTTACAGATTATAAGACTTCACATTCAAATTTTCAGACAGATGCCTTGAAGGCCAGCGTTGGACATTGATCCATATTTCCGTTTCATGCTGTCATAAATTTAATTGAAGTTGTCAGACATTTCTAAACAATTCTGGCAATACTCCTTATTTGTCCATGCCTTGTTGTAAGCACAACAATCTTACGAATCAAAAGGCGATATCAAGTCTCTGTATGTCTATGTCTTTGCTCGTAAATCCCCCAATTTCAGCTTAGTCTTTGCCAAAATTGTACTTCTTGTGTCCGTGAGATTTGTAAATCTGGGTGGTGTGTGCATCTTGTATCCATAGAGTTCTGCAGAACTGGGTTACGTGTATGTCTGCGGTGTCATAGGGAGTGTCAAGTGTTGTGGCGTCACTTTGTCATATGCGTTACGTGTTGGATTGTTCTGGTGTCAACGTGTGTCAGCGGTAGTTTGTATAGTCATGAGTTGTAAATATATAATGTCGTGCTTTGTGGAATGAAAATCAGTGTGCTCAGAGTTCTTGGTGAGGATCCACTTGCATTGTTGTCATCTCTGTCTCCCTTGCACCGAACCATCAACTTACAAATATTAAGCACAAAAATACTCGTATTTTAAGGATAAACAAATTGGTGATAAGATGGTGGTAAGATCTTCGCACCATCAGATTTTGATCCTTTACTAGGGTTGCGATTGAATCATATGGATCCTCCTGTAGGAAAAGCCGAGGTCTTATCTGCAAGACTGAGACCAGAACGACCAAGACGAGACGTCAGCCGTCAGCATGAGTTCATCTTTCAAAATGCTACGAAAGAGGAACAACATCATTTGATCTACCCCGTGCCGCCTCATTCGCAGCAGCCTCATTTGCAGCAACCTCATTCCCAACAGCCTCATTCTCAACAGCCTCACATGCAACTGCACCATCACCAGAATGTTAATATTGAAGCAGAAAGACATGGACAGCCGCCGGTTGGTGTTTACGGGGCAAATCAATACACTCAAATACAGCCTATGCAATTATCGGTTCTTGCACATGGCTTTCCTAACCATGGCCATCGAGTAAGTATGGCATTATAGTTTTATGTTATATGTGTTGACTGGTTTTATTTTGTGTCACACCCATATGAATTTATAATCTGAACTTGTAGGGGCAATTCCTCACCTCTGTTTGTGCAACTCGGACTAATTTATCAATGACATGTGCGTCTTATTTTCTTTGTCATTGGCTGTTGCTGCAATAATGTGTAAATCTCTAATGGGGGACAGAGCCTCTTTAGTGTAAAAAGAAATCGTTTTTTTGTTTTAAGATCAGGAATGTAACAAAGAGAGCTGATTAAACGATAATTCAGATCTGCCATCAACCACTTGTGTTATGAGACCGCTTTTTGTGTGCCTATTACATGGCGACGTAAGACAGGTTGAACAATATAAGGACTTCTAATGTTTCTTTAAATCATCTTCCTGGCATCACTTCGTCTTACAATCTGTGTGTCTTGCTTATTGCAGTTAATTTCAAAGAAAAGAGGCCGACCCAAAGGAGCAAAGGACAAGAAACCTCGTTTACCTCGTGGATATAGGACGACGGTATTGAAGCATATTAATTACTGATTATGTTTCATGTTAATGAGTTGTCGACTCACGAAAAGAATGTTATTTTGGTGTAACCTGTTGCATTGTTAAGTTGTAGACTTAGACACAATAGTAGGCTGCATATCTATTATTTTTATATATTATTATTTTTTAAATGTATTTTCAGATGTTCTCTTCATGAATGTGGGCGCCGCTCGAGACACTTAAATTAGAACATACTGATTTGATGATTGTTGCTTGGACAATATCCTGTAAAACTAAAATTTAAATATTTTGACAGGGACTGTATCTTGTCATAGCTTGACGTGTACAATTGAATACGAGGGAAAGAAATATATTAATTATCATAGTAATATTATTTGTCAAGGGGCACCTGATAAGTTTGTGATTTCTCTTTGGGTTGTACCGAACACAATAATTGGAACCGATCCGATTACCGACCGGTCTCCAAGTTAAGCAACCGATCACAAACTGATCACCGATCGATCATCAAAGGAAACTGCAAGTTGTTCAGTGGAAAGGACACTTTATTAGCGCATCTATCTTGAGTAAACGACTGCTTTTTTTTCAATTATGAATAACACAATCCATGAGCGGCTCTAGAACTTGTTGCGTCGCAAATCCACGGAGCTCTATGGACATGAACATTCATAGATGTATTCAGCAAAGACAGTATGTGAAACATCATGCTTCAATGAGGTTATCGCATGTTGGCAAATTTAGGTTTCTTTTTGTTCGGCTACAAACTGACAGTGTGTATTATTTCATCATTTTGTCTTTCAGTGAAAGTATGCGTGTGTTATTACGTTACGTGATTGGTTATTTGTTCAGCCAATCAGGGACGGGATTGATATTACGGATCAAAATCGACCACCGCTTGATCGGAACAACTTTTTGATCAATCGGTGCAACCCTACTGCTCTCGCTCCTCAATTCAATTTAATGCAAATTTTGTTGATCCATTTCAGCCTTCAGATTACGCTATTGGCAAACCTTCAAGTCTTGTACTCAATATGAATGGAAATCAAAGACATAACGGGTCTTCGGAGCACTTGTCGTTGGATTCGTCAGCTAGTTCATCAGTCTTCAACCACAACGAAGATGACGACACATCTCGCGATGAACCGATCGATCGAGATTTTACAGCTTCAATGTCCACAGAGAAACGCGAGTTGTTCGCATTGATTTTACAAGACATCAATGCCAAGATCGCTCGCCAACGATTTTTGGTCACGTAATTTATCTTAAATCAATTCATAATTCATGGATTTGTTCTTCTTCAAGTGCTTCTAAAGTTTTCTTGAAGTGGTTGTCTAATTGCAATTGCAGAATATAGCATTTGAAAATAGCTTTCCTACCAAGAAGAATGGACATTTTGTGATACAATATTCTGTCGTAGAATTTTTTGCCAACATGAAATATTTTGGCAATTAAATTGTTAATTAAAATAAACTTCTTTCCGCTGGAAATATGTATACAGGAAAGGAAGTTTCCTCATTGGAAGAAGACGTACCATTGGTTCTTCTGATGGATTTAATCGATCGCTGATGTTTTCAATCATATTAATCATGTCTTTAATTATTCATCTTGCTCGTTAATCATCATTGTTGTCATTGCTTAAAGCATTTGATTATCAATTACAGCACATGCTGTGTTCCGGCGTGTTTTTGTCTTCTGGTTTTTGATGACGTTCAGATATTTCTTTGCTTGTTCTGGATTCTGAGGTACCCTGTCTATAACGACCATCTTATAGAAGTGTCATTTTTGGGTTATGAAGAGTGTCCTTTATCCACAGGTGGCTGCTCTAGAGAGGTGGCCACTAATACAGGTTTGACCTTGGGTTTGACTGTATATCTTTTGTGATCCGAGGTGATACTATTTGTCCCGATGTGATATGAAACAGTAAGTTCCCAAGGAGGTATCTATTCTTGAGACTTCCATCCGAAAGATCTGAAATTTGATTTGGAATCTGATTTGGAATTTTCAACAGATTAATCGAATAAAATAGAAATCTGATTAGTGAAATATGAGTTGTTTCTTCATTTTTATGTGACAATGGTGAGTAGCTCAAAACACGGCTAAGTAACACCACTCCAGAACAATCAGTCATTCTATTATCCGAAATTACACGTAAATTGCTCCAAATAATCCCACGCACGTGGAGAAAAGCCTCATGTGAAATTTGAAATTGCCTCTTCTTTGTTGACAAAATGGCGGACCAGGAGGATGGTTTGAAGTCGGTGCAAGACATGTTAAATGAGCATGTTATGAAAACAATGCTACAGAAGCAAGGTTTTAATATCACTGATGGTGCGGAAAGATATCTCGGTAAGCTTGGCTGTGAAATTCAGCTGCTAATTATCGATTTCTCTGGGTTTTATCGTCGAACTCGGAATTCGTAACTCCTCGATTATTCGATTTCATTATTCTGTGCCCAACCTTTCTGCAAGGATTTATTATTTAATGAGGCCCTTGACATTTGATTTTTAATCACAGAAGAGACACAATGATATGTACAACTATGTATTTCCCGGTCGAATTAAATCCTTGGTACTGTCTATTCAAACAGGGCACTGTAGATAAGATTTCTGAAGTAAACTACGGAGAACCACAATAATTGTACAACAAATAACAACAGAATATATAACGTTCAGACAGGGACATGCTAATTAGTATCCACACAAACGCACTATATTAATCATACAGATACATAAATCATACAGGAATCCATTCTTAAAAATATATAAAAAGTACTATTTTAAAAATTGTAATAACTAGTATTTATTAATATCTCAAGATATTACTTTTAGAAACATTCACTATAGTTCATTGTTCTAAATTGTAATACAGTTTACTTTATTTTCAATGTGATTATTATTTTTTTATGATTGTGTTTATGTCTACAACTTACTGTTGATTTGAGGGCTTTGAAGGAGACAACCATGCTTACTACCGGTAGGTCACTCTCTTGAAATATAGATGAACAACTGATCTGAGCTGCTTTGCAACTTTAGCCGCATAGAAGCTGTCCTCGAAGCTGTCCTCAGTGTCATGCTCTATAGCAGTGAATCATGAACATTCAGTCATTCACCAACACCCTGACTGCACAGCTGGATTCTGTGCATCGTGCATTGATCCGTCATGCACTCAAAGTGCACTACCCAGACATCACGTCAAAGGATGACTTGTACACTCTCTCCCGTCTGCCTGCCACGTCCACAGTCGTAAAAGAAAGAAGGCTTGCCTTACTTGGACACCCTATGCGCCAACCACATACGCCACTGGCCTTGTTGCTGCACCCAAACAACCAGCTGTCCGAACCATTCAGGCACGGAGGTGCGCAACGGCTACATAGCGACGATAGCGTCTGCTGCTACAGTGTAACCTCGTTAATACCACTATGTTTTTCCAGTCAAAAATCGTGATAATAAGCGGGTCGTGATTTTAAGCGGGTTAAAATAGTTGATTGAGACAGAGCTTGGTTCTCAAACTGAAGTGATATTAAGCGGGTTGTGATATTAACCAAGGTGATATTAACGGGGTTACACTGTCCAGGACAACTTGGCTTTTCGCAACATCGCCGATGAAGTTCTCACGTTGACGAGAGGTCGTCATTCCTGGGCGAGAAGGTTGCATCTCTGTTGATGCGTGTTGCAACAATTTATGCGTTTCACAAGTTTATTAAATAACTTAAGCCAACGTTGTATTCTGCGCATTCTTTGCCAGACGGCTCTCAAGAGAATAAAATCAATTGGTTTGTATTTCTTGCTTTCCTTTCCTCTTCAGCCAGGATAGGCGATTCACTGGACAATAGATCACAACACAGTTGGTTTCACTTCATGCTTCTTACACTTCTGTCAATTGTCGAGGCAGAAGATGAAGTAACCGTCGGCAACATACATGATGTTTCACGGCTTATCTATGAACTGGGTTTGATGGAACCAGAGATTATACCACATCGGAAATGCCTTGGCTTAATCTTGGACTTGAAATTGAAGGTCGGTACAGTGAATCCTTGTTAATGTCATTATAATTTTCCAGTCAAACATCGTGATAATAAGCGGGTCGTGATATTAAGAGAGTTAAAATAGTGGATTCTGACTGAGCTTGGTTCTCAAAGTGAAAGGATGTTAAGCGGTTGGCAATATTAACGGGGTTACACTGTATGAGGAAATGGGATTTTAATTATTTGCAGATGGTGTAGGGGATGGGGGCTTTCTGGGGCCTTATTCATGAACCAGTTGTCATTTGTTGACATCTCGTACTGCTCTTCATTCGTAGGTTCTGATGGTAGCTTTCAAGGACACCTCAAATTCAAAGAAGGATCTCCTATGGCTTATTGATCAGCTTTTTGCTGTTGATTTGGTGAGGAATGTTCATTGGTTTTGATTGCTTGTACGAGTGGTCACCTTTTAATTAAACCTTCTATTAGTTAAGAGCATCGTAATTGTGTCTTAAACCGGATGTGACGTCAAAAAAAAAGGAAAACTGCTGCCCCGTTTGCGAAATTTGTATGGGAGTTATCGTCGTCATTTCTCCTTCTTTTCACCCCAAAATACCACTATTGTGTTCCTCGCATTCCCTTCTTTAAAAATTTGTAAATAGTTGTCAAGAAAGTTTTAACCCTAAAACGCCAAATGCCTGATTTCCATCTAGTTGCATTTGTTTGGACAGTCGGAGATGCCACAGCAGAAAATGAATACAACATTCCCGACGATATGGAATCACGGATTGGGAGTGTTGTAGTTGTCAAGAAACAGCAGGATTTTCAAAGTGCAAATTGTTGTAAACAGTCAGGATTGTTGTGGAAAATTAAGCTCGAGTTTCAATTCTACAACATTCTTGACGGACCACAACAGGAAATTCCGTCATTACATGGACACATGCGCAGATCAACCAACAGAACTGACGACATCAGATTTTCATGCCTTTGAAGCAGTCATTGCAATGCGAATGTTCAATTTACACGACAAGGAAACCTTTGCTCCAAGGCATACAGAAGATGGCCCTGTTGTCTTTCAGCTACTGCTTGTAGCTACTGCAAGCCTTAAAACGATTAATACTGATAAGATTCCAAAGGTTTGAGTTGAATCATGAGCTGTCGAGTAGTCGAACTTTCAAATTCAATCAAACAGTAAAGTAGTCAAGTATCGATCATGAAGAGATTAGTATGGAAGTTAACTTTATTAACTGCGAACCGACCGCAACCAACTAACACGGGAACAACTTCCTCAGCTACAAATACAAGAAAATGTTCCTGTAATTGAACAGTTCTTTATTCTATTGTAATCCGCGAACAAAAGCGATCAGGGATACGCGTTAGTTCTTCTTTCAACAGATCATAGTATTTGATCCTCTTCAATAGTGTTTGTAGGCTAACTACAGAAATTACATACATGAATCCACTGTTATTTGATGTGTCAGACACTTGTTTATTTTCTAAGAACTGTGGTGGTTGTGTAGTTCCTGTTATCGTCATACGGATTGGTTGTCATGTTTCCGGTTGTCTTGTTATGTTGTATTTCCCTTGGTGTTAATGATGTCAAGCTGTTATATCGTAGCCGAGGTGCTGTATTCTGTAACGTAGTTTAGTTCTGTTCGTGTCTTCGGCATTGATTTGATTTGATTTGATTTATTTGTCATAACATCAATATAAGAATGTTTGACAGGCGAGCACAGGAAAGTAAACTAACTTACACTGACGTGCAGCCTAAAAACAGTAGCATTTACAAAATAGGGATAATTCCACAGATTTTAAGCGATTTCTAAAACTGTCCAACGAGGGAGAGCTTACGGCATGAGATGTTGTTGATAGCAAAGCTTGTCGTGGTCATGTCTCCAAGCCGTGCCACGACAAGAACCAAAGTGGAATTCTACTGCCTCATTAACTGAAAGTTGAATCAGTTTCGATATAATTATAATAATTTATTGAACAAATGTAGTTTGGGTGCATGATTTTCAGGAACGTGTTTTGAGTTGAAATTGACAATTTTAACAGAACAATCCTTGCAATTGGCAACCAAAGAAAAGCCATTCCCGATAATATCATGATCGCCATGTGACAACGTTCAACTAAGGTCAAAAGAGGTCTGCATTTGGCCATTTGGTGATGATGATTATCAATCTTAATTGGGCAATTTTTGTTGTGGCAATTTTTATTGAAGGTACAAGATGATACTTTGAAGCACAAGGAAGAAATTGCCAAACAGCATTGTCTCGTTATTGCCAAATCTGAAAGATTGAGAGAGAAATTTATAACATCTCGTGATACAACGGTAGCAGCTATTCAAAAGAATGTTGAAGAAATAAAGAGAAATGTACGACAGGAGATACAACCATCTTTGCTTCAAAAGGTGTGGTCATGGTTGCGTGACGTCCTGCAATCTCTTTTGTCTTTTATTGGAGTTCGACTATGTTGCCATTAAAAGTTCTTTTTGACGTCTGCATTTTTTCAAAGAAGTTGTGTCAAGGGACCGTAAAAAATCCTTAGAGTTATACGAACTTCGAATTAAGAATAATAGGAAAGCAATTGTCTTCCAATGAACAATAGACAGAAGGCAAATGCGTGAGGTCAAGGGACTGAGATCGTAGTTCGATATAGATGAATATTCAAATTATGAGTCTTCGAATTAGGCAGATTCCACTGTATTATGATCTATGAAATTAGTTGGCTAATATCACCTCAAATTATGCGGCTACAGCATCAAATCATGCTCCCTACCTGTCATTAAAGACCACTAGCTTACCTGTGTCATATGACCACCTGTCATTAAAGACCGCCAGCTTACCTGTGTCAAGTGACCACCTGTCATTAAAGACCATTAGCCTACCTGTGTCAAGTGACCACCTGTCATTAAAGACCACTAGCTTAC
>OFHS01005213.1:0-12245 GCA_900245855.1 Calvadosia cruxmelitensis
ACCTCCGCTCAAATGCGAAGCAACGACGCTGGACGCAGCTGCGTTAGCAGCGCGGACCAGCTAGTATATATATATATCCAATGCTGGCCGTTTTGAATGACTGACGTCATTTGGGAACGGTTCGGCATTGTCAACCACTTTTGTACAATGGTTTCCACGTAATATCGATAAGATATCTTTAACCTTAAAGGTGCCATGGACCAGTTAGTACATTGGACTTTGATTCACAATAAGCATACTTCTCTTTTCGACACAAGAGACATAAATTACAGTTTGATTAGCTCGTTTAAGCAAGTCAAAGAAGAGAATAAATACAGTTTAGTTATAGCAATTTCAAACAAGGCTGGGCCCCTACATGTATTCCAGGAACCAAACCTATGATATAATTGCAGCAAAAATTGAACACTTTAAGAAAGATATTTCACTAACACAAAGATTTAACAAGCTATGCATATGCACAAGATATGTGGGAAATTTATTGAATTTGAAATATTGTGCTTTAGAACATTTTATTATACCGCACGGGCGTAACTGAATTAGTAATAATTAACCCAACTAATAAATTATGCTGACTATTATTTTGAACAATAGTCTTACTATCTTTACAAAAACAGTGAAACTCCTATGTACAATATACAGCTCGGAAGCTTGACAGTAAAGTAGAATATTCAACATTGCTTGTGTTTATTAAATACAATGATCATGTGTAGAAAATAATCTCTGGAATTTGCCCGTCTTCTACAGACGTTCCGTTGTTATTCCCTGCTGCATAAGCAAAACGAAATTCCACCTTTTCCCGATTTGGTAACTCAATAGTAACTCGTTTCTGTCCGCGTGTGCCGTAGTAAGAATCGGCTCCTTTTAGAACAGCACAGGCTGTGTAGCAGATGTTTGGTGAAATTTCAATTGGTTCTTTGAACATGACTCTGTTGAGTGCATTACTACCATCGCAGCTAAAAGCAGTATCATTCCTACCAACAACAACTCCATTATCTGAGTTGAATATATGAATGGTCACGTCGTAATCTGATGCATTGTTAATTGACCCATATAGGCCTAATCCAACGACAAAAATCCGTCGGCTAACACTGAATTTGATTCTATCACTTGTGCCACTGTAGCCCCATCTCGCTTCCGTCTTCTGAAAGCGGATCACAGACTTTTCTTTCCCAGTCAAACATCGACGAGGACGATCTGGAAATTTCACACTTGGTTTTGGGTTTACTGTAAAATGGAGGAACAAATTGACAACTTCACGATCCGTCAGAATACCAGATTGGGCAACATTGGTGGCAAATTCCTCTAGTGTCATCAGTGGAAACCGAATCAAATAAATTGCACTGCCAAGAACTTTCCTGCAAAGAGACAAATCCAGAATTGTGAACAGCTCTTCTATACACTTTGTTAAAAATGAAAATCAGTAAAATTTGGCTCAGGCTCAACGTTCTTAAGAATTTTGCAAGTTATTTCAGGGCCAAAATATTCTTAACATAAAGTGTCTGGCTCCTGGATATATTGATCATTGCTTAAGCTGGTCCTGTGGGACAAAAAAAGAGCTTCTGTTGGTAAGTTGTTGCCAAAATCATAAAATTCAATTCACGTAACAATTACAGTGAATCCTGTCTATAGCGCTCACCTCTGGGACGTAAGAAAAATGACCTTTATAGACAGGTGGCCTTTCTGTCCAGGTTGATTTCTATAAAAAGTGTCATTTTGGGGTTATAAAGAGTCGCCTTCATACAGAGGTGGCTGCTCTGTAAAGGTGGCAGCTAGACAGGTTTGACTGTACCGGTATGGAGATTTTCAAAGAGCCTCCATTGACGGCAAGCCCTTCGCTTGATCAAGATGTTTTTCCACAACAGATCCCACACAGCTCAGTGTCATAAATCTAAAATAATTGTAGAATGTTCTACAAGGATTGTAACAATTGCTTTACTTTTAAATTGAGCTAAAATGAAACTCATTATTTTGAAAGTAGTGTGCAAAACTAAAAGCTAAGTGCTCAAAACATTAGTTTAAGACAGGTAACTAATCGTAGCTCTTTTTCGTAAAAGGGAAGAGAAAAGGCAAGTGTTATTGGATTCTACTGCTGGCTGACTTAAATAGGCCAGCACAAGTACCAATGTAGATGGCATGACAACAATCAACAATCAAATTATGTGCGCATGTGCTCAATCAAAGACACATCGCTGGAATTTATAATTGTTCTTAGTACATAGTAAGACAAATGTTCGCTATTTATACCCTTGTGTAATTAGAAAGGTTCCTGTCACATGTCCAGGAAAGGTTATTGCTGTTGTTGTCTTGTAAAGTATCCAGGCTGTTGTGTAAGGACATAGCTTGTGGTATTGTGTGCACTGTTTTAAGATACTTCTCTTTCAATAGACTTGTGACAGTCTGTCTGACGATGAATTATAATTCTGTTGTTGTATGCTCACAATGCTGCAACCTACCCGTCGTTAGACAGATTGCTGACAAGTCTGAGTTAGAAGCATCTATCATCATCATGTTAGTGCTTTGCAGGCTAAGCGGCGGCCTGGTGGGCTTGGGGCTAAATAACAACAAACAGCCATCATCATAGAGGCTGCGGGTCAGTAGACGCTCTTTTTCCTTTAAGTGACGTCATATTGTGTTCCATGTGTTCGGTGCTCCGGTCATAACAGCAACCGTTTTGGTGTCATCTCAGCCGGAAGTCGTTCCGTGGTATATTGACATGAAGTCTGGAATACTTTTGACTAAGACTCTGGGCACATCAACATCACGTGAAACCCTCAATGTGATGCGTAAGCAAACCTCAATTTCGCGTTGCAATAATTTGACATCAAAAATTATGCGTGAAATCTAGCTCGGGGTAATCTTGAAATTTTGCAGGATCAGCGGAGAGGAGTGTAGACATACACAGACAAAAGTCAGAAATGGTGCGACTTGTAAGAAAATAAAACTACATGGAAATGATGAAAGACAGCACAGTTCCATGATTGAAGCGGCGTCAATAACATCACTCTGCCTACCTTCTATGTTCTGGCGTATTTGCCAATTGCTTTCGTCGGCACTCATAGTCCGACCACCTCACAGCGGCATCAAACAATTGGCTTTCTCTAGCTGCCAGCGAATCCCTCTGGAGCACCTCACATAGCGTGGCATGATCAATGTCGCAAAAGCCTTCTGCACTCAGAGCATCGTTTGTGTTCTTATCGATACAGCTCAAGCAGACCTCATTCAGTTGTGGCTCGTCAAACAGTCTTGCTTGACTAAGGAGCGTGAAAGCGTTATCGGCACCAAGGTTTGTCTTCAAGAAATCAACGCAAGCAGCTTCAAGAGTTGGCACAGCGTACTTTTTAGCAGCATACAACGTACTCATCACTGTGTCCGGGCCAATTTGAACTTCGTCAGAGTACAAATAACGAAGGAGGGAGAAGAAGGCGCTAGGTTCAATGTCTGGAATTTCTATCTCGCTACAATTCTCTCCCACTCCACCGTTAAACATTGCATCGAAGACCACACTGCCAACAGATAGGATAAACTTATGGGCGGGTATCCGACGGCTTTCGGTGCCTTTTCCAAGAACAAAATGCACATCACTAAGTGTTTCATTGTCAAACATGAAGCCAATTCTCTCTTTGACAGTTTCTTTGCTACTCTGCCAGTTGTGAGGATTGGATGCGGCCGACGTGATGGATAGACGGTCCCCGTTCGTGTCCAAGCTCGACAATGGATTAACTTGTGCGTTTGTTGCTGGCTGTCTGTCGTTGTTCTGTCGCTGTTCCACATCGGCCATGGCAGTCAAAGTAAAATTGGTGAAGACATCAAAATCAACACCATCCCAAAATCAAACCACAACAAATAACAATGCCAGCGAATTTGTTGCTGTTGATGTTGTTGTAAAGCCTAGGCACTAGCTACCAGGTCCCTAACGAGCTCCACTTTCAATCTGTTGTTTATTTGTTGTTCTTTGTCGAGGAAAATACAAAATGTATTTTTAAATATCACTTTTCCTCAGGAAATGAAAAAATAAAAATAATGTTTTATCAAAGCCTTTTCTGCAGATTCTCCATAGGTCTTATATTAAGTGCACCGTTGAGTGTTACAGTACATTCGCGCAATTCAACGTTATTAATTCCTGAACATTTAGCATGTAAAAGCTAAAATAAACTTTTTATAGGTCGCCAGAATAAATTCTCGCCGTTTTTCAATAAGCCTTCTTACTAATGTAACATACTAAACGAATTATAATTATCTAATATCAAATTATGTAGGGAAAGTTCAAACAAAAGTGCAAAACACAAAATCCTTACTGTTTCTTTAAAAACGATTGCTCTTCTGCAGTGGTTCAAACTGGTTCGTTACCACACCAAAAGTACTGCGAGCGACTAGATTCGCCAACATTTTGTGTTTACTCCACGTCTTGAGTTTCAAAGACAAGTGCTTCTGCATTTGAGCAAGTGCAACAAACATAATTATTAAAATTTAAATGCCGAATGTGACAGTCTGTTTTACCTTTGACAACTTTACTTGTCAAATTCCCGACTAAAACTGTAAGATAGAATCATGGTTTGTTTTCAATCAGGAAATTTCCCCTAAACAAAAAATTATATTTCGAGAAAATCCCTTCGCGAAGTTTGAGTGTTGGCGCGTCGGTTCAGCCGTGTGTTGAGGGAAATTCCTCCGGGGAACTCCCATGCTTGTGAAATATTCTATTCACAGCATTTATAGTCAATATTTCAGGCAACTGCAGGTACTAAAATTATATTTTCATGTGAATATAGGCAAGTCCATAAACAAAGAGGACAACTTTCGCAGGGGAAAGTACTTCATTCACAACGTAATCTAAAGATGGATTTTCCCCGTATGACTCACAAAGGTGTGTGGAAACTCCCTTGCTAAGACAAGATGGCTATAAAACCACAGTCGCAAAAGGATGTATTCAGTTCCTTGTATACACTACTTTGTAATAGCTTGAAAAGAACAAAAAATCATGGGCATCCAAGGGATTATCTTGAAAGACGAAGCATACCAAAGTTGGCTCAAATTGTTGAATGAACCAACGGGCAACGAGACTGCAGAACGGCGACCGAGGAAACTAAAAGGTACATATCACTAGGGATATCTAAATGATTAATTTTATTATATAAACGATTTATAAAATTTAAAACAAAGTACTATAATGCAACTTTTTGTACTGAATTGATAACTGCTGTCAAAGTCAATAAAACATTATCAAGAATTTTGAAATGATTGAATGATTCGTTAATTCAAGTATTTCAGTTTCAATCTTGCTGAGTGCTTTCTGCTAGTTGTATTAAAACATTAAAATAAGCTAGCAAAATCGCAATTCTTTGCAATCCACTTGCAGATGTTATCATTCTCCAGTTTCTCCTTCGGTATTTTTCAATATAAAATAATAACATACTGTAAGTAGCCAAGTACTGTACTTTCTGTAAAAAATATTTGTCCATGCGCTAAGTCAAACGAATCGCTACTCCGTTCTCTTTAAAAAAATACATTTTCGATAGGCTACTATAATTTATTTTGATTATAAATAACATACTGTCTCTCTTTTCTTCCAGGCACCAGCGCAAAGAACTCTTGACTTAAGATAACAAAGACGCAATCCCATCCGTAAGCCGTCATAATTATTACTCAGATGCGAGATGCCCTTCCCCCTTCATCCTGCCACACGGATTTGAGATCGATCATTCGCAAGCAATGACAAAGACAAGATATCAGGTCATGCCAGGCTGCTATCCAAGACCCGCCACTCAAGGCTGGATGAATTGGAGACTGCGAATCTTTCCTCAGGGATCTTCCCATATTCGACTACAGATGTCCACGTCCAACATCTTCATCTCAACAACGAACAGTTGTGTCCGTTAGGCTCTCGAATACTTTACTTGCATAATAGTCATTTTATTGTACTGTACTACAAACTGTACAGACTGCTAGTAAAGATGATACCCGTACGAAGACCATCAATTCTCAGCCTCACCTAATGAACTCTCTATACCGTCAGTTTTCCCAATTTCTCTACTATGTCAACATATATAGAAGCTTATTCTTGAATTTTTCTGTTGAGGAGTGTCAAATTTTGAAATAACTCGACAAGATATTAGTACTGTCTTCGTCGTTGCCTATTTTGTATTGCCTCGTCTTAGTGGGTTTCTTTCATTCTTCCTGAAATGAGAGATTACATGGGACCCCATGATTTCAAGTAGTCTGCTGAGCTTTATTCTAAAATCACCCGGCCCACGTCATCATCAGTTGTTCAGGAACCCTGCAAGCAATATAAGCTTTTGATTTAGGAGCTAACAATAACAATAAGAGTATATAAATAGCTATTTCATTTGGTACTGCGTGTGGTGACATTTCATTATCAATTAATTTATTAACATTCGTATTCAACTTGGATATATGAGTACTTCGTCAGCTTATAGAAAGCACATTCTACAGATTGACAAAGATTTTTACAAATGATAAGTTAGTACATTAGCCTAGTGCTGTAAATGAGGCTAAAAATAAGCGGAAGTCACATTAAAATGTGTCACTAATTGGGTAAGATTATTGTATTAGTGCCAGACGTCTTAACTTTAAGTAACTTAAACTGGTATAAGCTTCGCTTGAACGATATCTTGCAGTCGTCATTAGAATGAAACTCGGGTATATGCGAGAGAAAGAGTTTGATAGCTTTGGATAGTACTGTCTGAAGTTACTTTCGGTTAACTTTGAGCAATTAATTACTCTTTTAAGTTATCTGTAACAGAGTTAATCACGTCTAGAGGAAGAAGTACGTTTCTCCCAAATGTATGTTTAATACAGTGAAACCTGTCTATATGATGGTCACCTTTGAGACCTGAGAAAAACGATCTTGATAGCGGCAGGTGGCCTCTCTGTCCAGGTTGATTTCTATAGAAAGTGTCATTTAGGGGTTATGAAGAACGGCCTTTATACACAGGTGGCTGCTTTATAGAGGTAGCCGCTAATACAGGCTTAATTGCTATGTGATTTTCGCTTTACAAAACAAAAGCATCTCGTATCAGTTCTCGCATGTAACTAGCGGAAAGACATGTGTTAGAAGCAGACAGGATTTTACTGTAGAGAGTTTAAAACGTCGAAAAGGAGGGAAAATAAGTAGTAATTACTTATTAGCTACTTTTGTACTATGGGTATTTACGAAACAGTATTTAATGTAGATGTTGTTGCAGGCGAAGGAGCGGGAGTGAGCAGTTCCAAGGCCTAGGAAGATATTCTAGTGCCCAATACCGGTGCTATTTCCATGTGTCTATGAGAATACAGCTTATACTGAAGCTGTAAAAATTAAAAAGTCACTCCGGGCATGGGATGTGAATTACATGTAGATGAAATTATTAATACAGTCAAACCTGTATTAGCGGCCACCTCGATAGATCAGCTACCTGTGTAAGAAGGCCACTCTTCATAACCCCAAAATGACACTTTCTATAGAAATCAATCTGGACAGGCCAACTGTCTATAAAGGTCATACTTATCAGGTCCCAAAGGTGACCATTATATTTGACAGGTTTCACTGTATGAACTTTGGTAAAATAGATAAAGAAACATTTGTGGGTCATGCCACAAGTATTTCCACGTATACTTATATATGGTTTAATGGCTTTTGTCCTTGCATAATACTCTTCAATTGATTCAAATTTGAAGGACAAGTTGGTATAACATGATGTTTGTGTATAGTGGTAACGTTAGCGTGGCTTCGGTTGCGTGGCAACAGCCATAGACATCGCATGAATCCGAAGGCCAGTGTTGCAATGTCCTTCCGGAGCATGCGTGTCATATTCGTTGATTACTGTATGAGACTCATAGCGACACCCTGATACTTCAGTATATGATTAATCTCTTGGAAATTTTATAATCTAGGGTTTCTGAAAATTAAGCTTAGGCTACTATTTAAAACCAGGTAGCGTATTGAACTTTCTACTAAAGTCACCGGAGATTGTGGCACTTGCACTTTAGTAAGCTCTTTCATTTTCACAGAATCGAGGGTCGTTCTCATCGAAGTGAAGGTGAACGTTATTATAAAGTACGTTCTTACAAAAATATTTATCAATGTTTTATTCCTATCAATACTAATTAATGTACGGAGCTAGAACTAGGTGATCTCACGTGAACATATAGAGTCGTAATTGCAGCTACAACGGATTACGAGTCGTGAAAGAAATATAAGAACGGTTTAAATTAGTCAGTCAGGAACTAGTATGATAATAGTTTTCGTTGGTAGATTTGCTTTTGTTCTCAGTATATGTGCTAGAACAAGGAAATAGGTTTTGTTATAGATCGAGTGTGACTAAAATAAACAGGCTATTTCGTTATAAATCCGGTGCAAATCGATAAAGCTAATTAAAAGTATTTTAGGGACCCTGCCAAGGGGAAATTGTTTGCCGATTTTTAAATTGTAAATAGCATAGTTTTTAATATTGTAAATATAGTAGACAGGTAAACATATTAGATAATGAATGTATAATTAGGTAAATAGTTTATTTTGAACTTTGAATACACCGGTTTATAAGGGTTAACTTCTAATCTGTTATTATGCAAGTTTAGTTATAGCTCAGTATGATGAGATGTTATGAGATGAAGTACAGCAGCTTTTCTACAACCATTTAAAGGTATAATATTGACAAATACTAAGTTACTAATAACAATCTACTATTAAACCTGTATTTGTTTCCAATTTGAGAACAGAGAAAAGATTCATTAACCTATTTGCTATCAAAAAATTTCTAAGCTTTTCGTTAAAAGATTGAGCGTTCTTGGTAAAAGGACTTAGAATGCTGTTATCATTGTAGATCACGACTGTCCATTGCTGCTGGTTCAAGATCGTAAAATCATTAAGAGCAAAGATGAAAAGTAATGGTCCTAAGATCGAGTCATGAGGTACTCCTGATCGTAAAATCATTCCATCGAATATAGGTTTATCTAAATGTTTCTTTCCTTTCTAAGTTCCAGACAAGAAGCAAAGTGATTCATGGCAGTTTCATTTCATATAGGTTCATATGCATTCAATTTCCTCAAAATTAATGCGTGGTCAATGCGATCGAAGGCTTTCCGTATGTCAAGGAGTAAACTGCAGGCTACAGCACATATCATCTAGTTGTCGTCAGTGGCGCTGCACCAGATCTCTGCAAGCTGGACCATGGTTGAAAGACGAGAGTTGAGAGACTCACCCAATATTCAGGCTTTTAAATCACGCTACGTACAATTTTATTTTGATGGCAAATTGAAAAGTATGTAAAATGCTTATAATCTTAACTTACAATTAGCCACATTGCCACAAATCTTGATTTTAATTTTAATTATCTTATTATTCCATTCAGTAATCCATTGCCTATTGTATGCTGTTTAAACGTGAGGGCCACAGGTTAGACAAATCTATGTAACTTACTGGTTTACCCTCCTTAAATATAATGAATGAATGAATGAATGATGAATGAATGGTTGTTTCACATCAAAAGACTTTTCTGAACCCACATTGAGCGTCTAAAAGAAGGTGGTTGCTTTGGAGAAAAACTTAAAAACAATTATGAACCTCAGCTGTTAGAATCTTTGGAATGACAGGAAGTACAGAGATTGGGCAGTAACTCATCTTCAATACCTTCTATATTGCCGTCTTTGTAAATTTTAAATTGGTGTCACCCTCGCCGTTTCCCCACAGATGGTAAATCACTGTCGAAAATAGATAAAATGTAAATATTTGCAAGGTGTGGAGAAAATTTTCGGTGACATTCTTTGGAGTTTCTTACGCATCCAATCCAGTTCATTTTTGGTGCTGCATTTGGACAGCTGTTCTTTTTTCACGAACTCTGTTATTATTTCAGATATGTGGAATAGTTCATCGTCTTGTATGCAATAATTAACAAATTGCTCGATATAAAAAGAGGAATTCTTCGTTGGACTCTTCTGTGCATTATTGTGCTCATTGGCGTAGTTTGCGGCAATTGTCATGAAGTGCAAATTGAGGACGATTGCTAATGAGCATCTCATTTGGTCAGTATTTTTCCATTTCCTATGTCGAGTTGGAGTCGTTCTTTTCCCTGTATAGGCTAGAGCTGCTTCAGTAGCGTCCGTACTACATTCTTTTCCTCTGCGTGTTTTTGAAAAAATCTGAGAATTATTTTTCTTTAACTTGCCTGATTTTTCACGCCACTTTGCTTCTCCATATGTCTCTGTTCTTTAGATTCTTTTTCTTGGCGTAATAGTCCGATTGCATTTTTCGTGTCTCGTTCTTCGCGTTATCATAGGAGCATGGATGTTGATGATTTCAAAGAACAACGAGGACCACATTTCAAGGGCATCACCGAGTTCATCACAGATGTTGAGAACACCCCACGGACCATTCTGTAGGTCTTGGGGGAAACAGTTCTCATCTTTTAAAATAACGATACAACATTGATTTTGTTCATCCCGTGTTGGAAATTTGCCTGGTCGCTTGCTGAGATCCTTTCTGTCGGTGCTGTATTTTACCTATATTTTGAATTTGACGTATAGGATTGATTTACGATGGTGCTTGATGTGGTAATCGACCATGTGGCGTCCTTGATAAATTATTGAAAATCAAATTGATCGGAAACGTCACGTATTTTTATCAACAATGGATGAAAGTTTGAGAATATCTATACTATAATCACCCAGTAACAAGAAATCATTTCCTTTGTTGTTTTCTGACTCGAGAGCGAAAAAGTGCACTTGAACCTTTCAACCGTTTAAATAGGTGATCGATAGACAATTCAAAGTACAGTGCCAAGGGAATGCGATTTGGAATTGACTTCCAAAGTATTTCCAGATTTCGGTTACTATTTCTGTTCGACGCTTATACGAATTTTTTATTGTATACAGCAACATTCTCGCCTTGTTTGCCTTTGCAATCAAGTCGTACATTGTTAATATTTTCAATTTGGAAATCGCTGTCTCTATAGCTATCATCAAGCTTAAATCTTCTTTGAAATTCACAGAAATGAAATCATTACTGAGATCTTCGGGTCTACCTGTCTCTGGACTGTAGAAAACACTCCTCGAATGATTGCAAAATCAATTTGATTGGCGTGCCACTTCAGGAAAGATTGCCATCCCTATCCCCAGCCTTTAGAGTAAGCAACGTTTCTTTTTGAGGTGCAAAGCATTGGCAGGATTCTGAGGGGGCGAAGTTTTTGGCTGTCTAAAAATTCAATGAAGCCATCAAAAGACCATTGAAATCAACACGTTGGATAAATGGAAGGAAGAAACTTCGCTTGGATCAATTGTATAAAAGAAACTATGCAAAATGAAATATAAATCAGAACCCAAGAGACGCTTGATGAACGAAATTCTGGATGATATTAGAAAAATTCCAAAATTTTTAAAGAGCGAAGAAAATATCAGAAAAAAACTACCAAATCACATGGTCGCTGGAAAAGCGCCTCACGCAATTTTGAATCATTACAGTATGGTCCAAATCCCACTGCAGTATGCAAGGACGATGGTTGCCTTCACAATTAAACAAGGCTGGTGCTTCAATTAAATACTTTCATGCATTAATTGATCCCCCAACGGGTCTTGATGTTCGATTATTAGCATTAAACTGTCAAAAATGCTCCAAGGGAAACTCCAAGAAGATATCTCTGCAGTGTATCACGTTGTCCGTCAAAATTTATCCTTTAAATTGGTCTGCTAACATTGATGGCAAGACATTGCTCTCTTTTAGTCCTCAAAATCTATATTTCACGTCAAATATTAATCATTCAAAATTGAAATCCAACAATAAAGGCGAAATCTCAATATTGAACTACACTACCGTAACTCCATTGACAATAAAAACGACACTGTCATCCATCAATTATAAGATACTCTCTTTACAGTAGAATCATTTCAACACAGAAACTAATGCAGTAACCTCATTTTAATACACACGTTTATGCAGTAGCCTCATTTCAACACAGAAGTTAATGCTGTAGCCTCACTTTAATACACATGTTAATGCAGTAGCCTCATTTCAACACACATGGTAATGCAATAGCCTCATTTTAATACACACGTTTATGCAGTAGCCTCATTTCAATGCACATGGTTATGCAGTAGCCTCATTTCAATGCACAAATTAATGCAGTAGCCTCATTTCAACACACAAGTTAATGCAGTAGCCTCATTTCAATGCACACGTTTATGCAGTAGCCTCATTTCAATGCACAAGTGTCTGTTCCTTTCGATTTCCTCATTTTCCCTTTGGAATCTTTTCCAATGAA
>OFHS01005215.1:1638-12237 GCA_900245855.1 Calvadosia cruxmelitensis
GGAGCAGATACATGATACATCATACAACAAATTATTGATATTAACATTGAATAATAGAGGGGAACTAAAGAATAATTATAAGTATATAAACATAAAACATGAAATACAGTCGAACCTGCCTTAAAGTGCTACTGCCACCAAAATCGATATTTCACATGTGGATAGAGCTCGATGAGAGAATACGATTGGCAAAAAACATTTTTCAACTGAGACATCGAGAACCAGAGATATCGAGCTCTGAACATCGACTTCTGAAAATATTTACTACCAGCGAAAAGGGGGCGGAGGTCGGAACCCAGGTCGGAATCGCTAACAAGGTTAGTACGGGAAATTTCCCTTCTCACAACTTTAAAAATTCGCGCTGCCGTTTTCGCGCATTAGACAGAACCCATTTTGACACACAGTAATCTCACATCTATAGACTTGCTGCTTGCCAAAAATTGTTCGTTTCGAAGCAGGTTTAGCATGGTAAACTTCGTATTTTCTCCATCTCGATCGCATTTTTCCCATGACTTCGTGCTTCTTTGACGGAACTCGCTTCTTAAAATCTCAAGTGGCTGTGGTCAACTTTCCTAATCACGCATTCTGTGATCTTTGCAGCAAGTGCGGCCTTGTCGAAAATAACCCTGCAACACCATTGGTAACACCTTTTCGCAATTACCTGAGAACACGCGATGGTATTTTGATCGGGCGCTTCGCTGCATTGTTCAGCCGTAATACGATTCGTTTTTAGAGCGGTTGCCTAGCAACACGTCTTCGGGTCGGAGTGAACTTGAACGACGGAGTGATGCGAACAGGGAAGCGGTGTGATAGCTTTTCGATGGAAAAATTATTGTTCAGTTAACTTGAATTTGCACTGGTAGCTGTCAATTATTCGCTTTCTTTTAATAAATCTACTGCTTTAGGCGGTACTTTGCAGCGTATTGAGATGTCCGTAATCTCGAAATGTTGAAGGAAAAAGAATCATTGTCAGTTGCCAAGTTAGCTGAATAATTTGTGTCCAGATATCACACCGCTTCCCTGTTCGCATCACTCCGTCGTTCAAGCTCACTCCGACCCGAAGACGTGTTGCTAGGCAACCGCTCTAAAAACGAATCGTATTACGGCTGAACAATGCAGCGAAGCGCCCGATCGAAATACCGGCCATCGCGTGTTCTCAGGTAATTGCGAAAAGGTGTTACCAATGGTGTTGCAGGGTTATTTTCGACAAGGCCGCACTTGCTGCAAAGATCACAGAATGCGTGATTAGGAAAGTTGACCACAGCCACTTGTGATTTTAAGAAGCGAGTTCCGTCAAAGCAGCACGAAGTCATAGGAAAAATGCGATCGAGATGGAGAAAATACGAAGTTTACCATGCTAAACCTGCTTCGAAACAAACAATTTTTGGCAAGCAGCAAGTCTATAGATGTGAGATTACTGTGTGTCAAAGTGGGTTCTGTCTAATGCGCGAGAACGGCAGCGCGAATTTTTGAAGTTATGAGAAGGGAAATTTCCCGTACTAACCTTGTTAGCGATTCCGACCTCCGCCCCCTTTTCGCTGGTAGTAAATATTCTCAAAAGTCGTCAAAAGTCGATGTTCAGAGCTTGATATCTCTGGTTCTCGATGTCTCAGTTGAAAAATGTTTTTTTGCCAATCGTATTTTCTCATCGAGCTCTATCCACATGTGAAATATCGATTTTTGGTGGCAGTAGCACTTTAATTAGCGACACCTTCGTTAAGCGGACACCTCTTCTGACTACACGGACAGTGTACTCTTTCCCTTAAAGCTGTGAGACGCCAACAACGTCACCGCTATTGTCGATCTTGAATGTAGTCAATTAACGCCCACAAAAGAAATTTACGCAAGGATGTTTATAGATTCACTGCATTTCCCTACACTCTCCTGGAATATTATTGCTCAACTTTAGTCGAGTGATTGTCTTCCTATTGTCTTTCTCGCAAGGCAGCCTAGTCCGCGCAAGATAGATGATGTGAGCTTGTGAAGAAAAAGAAAAAAAAACACTCCGTTTTCCCCCTCTCATAGCATAGACGTCACGTTACCATAGTAACCGTGAGTCAAAAAGCATAAGGTTCTGCTTTATGCGATAAATATTCCAGATACCGCTAATCATATTCTATCTTCAGAAATAAACTTTGATTCTACTGTCACCATGAACAGATTTTCTTCATTCTATTGGAATTTGGATACCGTACTATTGTTATTATTGTATACATCATACAGTGATGGTATTGAAATTGAATTCCCTTTAATATTCAGTAACAACGAGCTTTGCACATATTTTTATTAGCAGCTCTACTTCCAGTCCAAGATACTAAAGCTTAATTGAATCTAAACGATATAGAGTCCTAGATATCAAAATAGACTTCTTCATTTAACGTCTCATCGCGGCCTAGGTCTCGCCCAAAACAGACGTGTGTATGGTCATTCAAAGCATGCAACCTGATTTGTTCAGAATAGTCTATAAAGAAATTTATTCTGATTGTATGGTGAAACCGTGTGTTACTAATTACTATTCCTGCTATCCACAGCAACAGGCTAACAGCACCGATATCACTGTTTGCCGATGTGAAAACACATCTCTTGAAAATGAAGCTCCCTAATTAAAACGTAAACAAATAACTGTGATAATATTCCGTACACAATGATCACGATGAGCTTCCAGAAAATGCAAGCCGCCTTCTGTTGTGTCACATATCTAAATTGTAAACAGTATCTTTTCTAAAACAATTTTATGCATTAAAATGTTGCAGCATCAACAAAGAGTTGAAGACCTATTATCAATTAATCATGTTCATTTATAAACAATCACTATAAACATCCCCATCAGGATGGATCGCATGGCGTGTGTATCTAACATCACTTCTCAGACCATGCTAGTCTACAATTTGCTAATGAGATGGCTCTTTGATCCGATGACAGGGGCGTCCAGGGCATCCTTCCACCACGAAACACGCTCTTGAAGGTGCGGATCAGATACCAGCGAATTGTAAAGGTTCTCTATTGCCTGAAATGGAGAGAACAGAACATCTTACAACAACTTTTAAAAATTGATAGTACCGTTTATAACAAGAAAGTACAAGAAATGGAAAACAAAACATATTTCATCTAATCTGAGTAAGACACATTAGATTCATATACAGTCAAACCTGTCTTAACGGCCACCTCTATAATAATAAAGCAGCTACCTGTATATAAAGGGCACTCTCCATAACCCCAAAATGACACTTGCAATATAAAATAATCTAGAAAGAAATGCCACCTGCCTATAAAGGTCATTTTCATAACCAAATCAATCATGCTACAAAACGAAGTTAACCCCTGTCCTGCTCATTTAAATGAAGACTTGAAGTCTCTTCATCCATTGCTGATTACACTTACAAGGCCATCACTATGTCCGATTGCAGAATTCAAGGCAAAGTCTGAAATGTCAAAAGCATCGACCAACGACACCGAGTCATCCTTCAGCTGAAGAAAGAAAAGAAAAAAATGTATCAGAAAATGTCACCAATTATGCAGACTCGTTAACGGAATTGTCCAAGTGTGGTCTCAATGCCTTTTGGGATTCGTGCTAGTTAATTGAACTCTGCCGTATGAGATGACACCACAAAATTGCTTTGTTTAATGTGCGGTCAGCCGTACTCTTTCCTCTTTGATGATCGACTTCAAAGATTGCTCTTAGCTGTCAAAATTGTCGACATCAGCTCAGAAACACATGGCTGTAGCTTAGGCTGTAGTAGCTTAAATCTCAAAAGCAACAGGACTAAACTTGGTGTCTTGGTCAATATTAAACGCAGACTTCTATCATTTATTATTGGTTTCTATTTAGTATAACCACTTTTACAGGCCTTCCACAGATGTCTTATTTATTCTCAAATATAATGTTCAGGATTGGACTTGGGTTGCTAACTACGTTGCAATCATGTAATATGTCTACCTAGTTATTCTGACACACATCTTATGTCTGTTACAGTAGCAGCATCTTGTGCTGCCTGTGGGTATAAACATTAGCAGGTTGATCTGCTGCATTACGACGCAATAATAATTAGACAGAATGAAACCTATAAACATGAATCGATGGTTAGTCCGTCGGATAATGCCATGTTGAATTGAGCCCAATCAGCGAGAGAGAGAGAGTGGCTGCTGCACTTGCAAGTTGCTCTGCTCACCTCAGCACACAGGTCCAAAATGGCGTCCCTCAAGTATCCAACTTGCGGCCCATTTGTCATGTATCCACCTACGTGAAAATGTCCAAAGTAACAACATGAAAGTCACAGAAATGACAGATCAGTAGATGACAGTTCACAATGTCGCAAATCTTTGTTGAAAAAAGACAAATCAAATATCACTTTGAAATCAACGCTTAAGTATACAACACCACTGTGAACAACGTGAAAGGTATGCAAAGAAGTATCGTCCATGTTAGACTAATTATTTGTGTATGGAAGTCGTCCCTTGTAAAGCTGTAATCCATAAATTGTAGCACATCATTTCTCTGTCCATAAACAGCCTTTGTATGTATTTGTCTGTCAGCAGGTAATCATCTCTGTTATAATCTCGTTGCAAGTCATTTCTTCCTGTTTTCTTCGTGGGAGAAAGACATCAACTTGACTGTCATTCTCGGCTGGTACTCGTACAAAACGGTCAAATTGACAATGACAAAGTCCGTCTGCACTGGCGACAAGTCCTACCCTGTAGTAAGGTTCCGGTGTGTTTTTCCAAATTGTGCAGGCCATACAGCAACAGAAGCTTTGCAACTACATTTCGAAGGCCACTTGAGACGTTCTCCGTTGCAATTCGTTTGAATCCTAAGTCAAGCACGGCATGCTGCAGAAAATAAAAGCAAGAACGGTCATCAATTCTATTTGTTATAAGAGTAGTCGGATCAAAAGGCACCTTCAAGCATGATTATAGTTCACTGTGGGCATCATGTGATGCGTTGAGAGTCCTACCTGCAAGTAGACCAAAGCCAGTGAACGGAGGTAGTAAACTTGAGAGTCGTTCTTCACTTCGAAGGGGCTCTGGGTACAAACAATGAAACCAAAGTGCATTCAGTTACAAATATTCCCGGTTACCTTCTTCACAATTGCACTTCCCTCTGACAAGAGAACAGTTTGATATCTATCGGCAAACTACTAACTCAGCACTGTCACCTTAATGTGGCTGAGGTATAACATCCTACAAAACAACTGATGGGGCTATTTTGTCAACCATCTTTGATTGTGAAACACACCTTTCCCTTTGAGCGCTCCGACGTCAGCTTGTCACATGATAATTTGTATGTGTAGCAGACAAGCCATTGGTAGGCCGACATGACAACTAAAAAAAAACAGAGTCAAAAATAGCATCCGACCGAGTTACAGACTTCTTTAAAAAGACAATCGAAGTTAGATCTTAGTCACAATGGAAATAAGAGCAACTCATCTCACTGATTCAATTGAACACACCTTCTTCTTTCTTGAACCCATCTGCTGAATTAACCTTGCAGCTTAATTTGATGTGCTTAGAGTAATTATTGAAGACATCCATTGATCCAATTGGAGTTGAGACAGGCACACCTGTTATTGAAAAAAATGAAAATGAAAATGTGACAACACGGACACAATGACAAATGACATCCAATTGCGAGATCCATACGAATAATCTAAACCGCCTTCAGCTAGTGAAGAATCGGTCACAAAACTTCACCTCCGATTGCAATGAAATCTGCCATGCTCTAATTTCTAAGGGACCGCGTAATTTATTGAATAGTAAATACATTACTGATGGATAACTGGTGGCAAATCGCCGCAAATCTGGCACAGGATAGAAAGCGTTGGCGGGCTGTGTGTGGCAAAACCAACGACCGTGGCCGCTAATTTCAAATCATGTTATCGTTAACCCCTATCCTGCTATTGACGTGTATACACGTTTTCAAAGCAAGTTACAAGTAGCAACATATAACTAATCAGATAGTTAGTCCCTGGTGATCAACCAATCAGCAATCGATAAAGCAACTTCCAGTCTTCATTTAACTAGTTCTATGAGCAGGATAAGGGTTAATATATATATGGATCACTGATGTAGGTACTCAACTGACGTACCTTGCTCCAGCGTCTCTGCCAAAGTGGACATGATGTAATTGGCCGTCTGGTAAAGTATCACATTGTTGTCGCCTTCGTATGTACAGTTGGGATCATTGTCATTACGAATTGTACCAAGCTTGTTGACTACAAAAATAAAACAAATATACAATTAACAGTACGATAATATCAAGCTGCCATTCAAGATAAGGACAAACAGGATAATATCTAAACTATTTTGAGTGACGACCCAAAGAACCAATCAAAATTGTCTCTTTCAGTAAAAGTAGCCACAACAACCGGATCACAATTGATCGGCACAATACAATTAAATTGATGTTGTTATCAAATTAGTATAGTTGCCGATCTAATGTTGCTGCGAAAAAGGCATCACAACAGATGCCTCTTCGTTGCACATAATGGCCTCCCTAATAGAACTGGTTACAATGACAGCCTGGACAAACGCCCAGTGCCCAGCGGTCAAGGCAGTGGCACTGAACGTAACCAACCTGACAGAAATCCATGACCACCACACGCCTCTCGACACTCTTGGACACAATCCCTTGCCATCCATGAAGCCATTGCCTTTGACGTGCATGAGATTGCATGGATTTCTTTCCCAAACTCAGCCTGAAATAGAATATAGAAATTAACTATATCCCAAGATTTTTCAGCTATATGCAAACGTCAAACATTGCACGCTAAATGGAAACAGTCTTGAACACTATGATAGAGGCCACCCTCACTTTTAGGACAGGGCAGATACTGCACATGGTACAGTAAAGTCTGTCCATAATGTTCACTTTTTGGGATCTGAAGAAAATGACCTTCATAGACAGGTGGCCTTTCTGTCCAGGTCGATTTCTATTGAAAGCGTCATTTTGGGGTAATGAAGAGTGGCATTTATACACAGGTGGTATTATATAGAGGTGGCCTATCCTTTTATGGAGTGCTAAACAGGATAATTTGATTCACCCAGTGACAGTATGTAACATCTCACAACTTTGGTGCAGCTTTCCAGGATGCAGCTGTGTTGATGCGGTCAAATCCTCCATTAAACCACAACTCTTATTCAGTCATATTACCACATCTGCCCAACACGTAACACGCTGGTCATCTCATCATATCTATTTGGCAACACAATAGTCGTAGTTGCTTTGATACAGTTTATCTCAGCATGTTGACACTTGCCATAGGACAACAGAAGAACCATGATCAATATGCTTACCATTTCATCTGAAGATTCACCCGTCAGCATGCGGACAGTGAACTCCAAGACCCTTCCAGCAAAGTGGTACCCAAATAAGGACATTGCATACGCCCCAGCTAGTTGTGGCATCAGTCGCCATTGCTGAAAGACAGAAGCAAAGTTAGATCCACGTACATTAAAGGACAATAATTGACCAAGGGTGTCAAGCTCGGGCAATAAATAATCAATTTCAAAAGTTTTGAACACAAACAAATTTTTATTGACAATTTAATTTCCTTGACATACGTAAACTGACGTTACGTTCTAATGAATAGATGCACATCTATAAAACAAAAACG
The DNA here is from genome assembly GCA_900245855.1 of Calvadosia cruxmelitensis. Lineage (NCBI taxonomy): Eukaryota > Metazoa > Cnidaria > Staurozoa > Stauromedusae > Kishinouyeidae > Calvadosia > Calvadosia cruxmelitensis. The sequence goes on from OFHS01005215.1 coordinate 9,249, forward strand.
CTCTTAGCAATGAAAGATCTACATAGGATTACGGCCGCGCGAGACTAATGGCCCGATAAAGCCAACAGATAGTATTTTGATGTCTCTTACAGCAGGCGACAAGTTTCTAAGGACATTGGGTAGGTGCCAAAATGTTGTTCCTTGGGATATATCTTTGCAATTTAACCAAGCATGAAGCCAAATGAAACAGAAGGATCAGGGCTAAATGATGCCACTTCAACATACCTGCATTTGGTATTCTAACACAGGAAGTTCGATCTTTTCGGTAGGGCCAAATTGTTTACGCACGGCGGAATATCTAGAACAGAAGCAATACATCAACAGGGTCACACACACACGTAGTCATGATGCAGTTGCGTGACGTTTGGAAGCTTGAGGTTGGATGATTACTGGAAAAAGTCATATTGCCCAGGATACCATGTTCATAATGTTCATCCATCAAGACGCTCCATTGCACTGAAATTGACTTTGCTGGCTATGGGGTCTCAACGGATTCTGATAGAGAAAATTCACGACAATGTAACATTCCTAGATTTGGAGCCGTCTCCTATTTTAATTGCTTTAAAAGCTACATAATGAGGGTGTAAAGAACCCAACCTTACGGATGCAAGAGAATTTCATCGTGAAAAAAAAACGAAAGACTTTGACAATGCTCCATAGCTGTGAAAACGTCTATGTCAACTAAAAATCACGCATCCAGAAACCCACTGAATCTCACGATGCATTAGGACTGCGCTTGGTGATTTGCCCAATGTTTCTAAACAATGCTAAATTCTTCTAGATTTGTGACATCAAACTTGATGCAAATTAGAGGTGGGCCCGATTAATCGAATAATTCGATTAATCGTTCTGGACACGATTAATCGTTTTGAGTTTCAATAATCGATTAATCATTCACAAAAAGAAGAAGAGAAAAAACGCATTCTTCGACGAAGTTGTGCAGTTTAGTGGTAGCATTACTGCTGCATACAGTTGACTCGAATAATGAAAGTATTCTCTGTTTGGAGATAGAAGGTAAACAGCGTGCATCTACAGGTGTATTGAGTACCGAGAAATCGTCAGGAAACTGGTTGTGAATACGAAAAGCAAAACCATTGCTTGCAAAGTTCGCAAACAGTAAACACTCTTCAAAAACTTCTACTCCTACCAGTGATGCGAATCACGCATATGTATTAGCATAACAATGCATTTCACACCTTTTGATAAGCTCATTTTAAAATTTTCTATTTTTAGCATTAATTCGATTATTAATCGATTATTTCAAACGATTAATCGATTATTGTAAAACAATCATAGGCCCACCTCTAATGCAAATATACTCACCGCATTGCGATGGTAATGGCCTGTTGTAAGTGACAACAACCTAGCAGCGTGATGCCTACTCGTCCATAAGCCAGAGATCCCAATTGTGCACCGAATCTCTTGTTTGGATTCTTGTACGGTGTAACATACTTCCCCTCTGGCGTGACAGTTCCTGTCTTGTCGAACAGGTGTCGCCGCGGAATACGGACATTTTGAAATATTGCAAATCTAAGAGAAAGGACAAACATGGTTGCACTTCAGCAAGCATCGGTACGAATGATAAATCCAAAGGTATAACAAAAAACTGTTGCATGGTGCCAGATTCCTGTACTGCTGCAGCACCCTGATGAACATTGAAAAGTTGTTGAATGTCTTTGATTAAACAATGCCAAAAGCATGGGTCAAATAAAAGAGTTGCTCATTCCGTAACAAAACACAAACTGGAAAGAAGTTACTGGTTTTCTGACGACAACTAGAGTTGACTGTCTAGGCCTATTAGGGCTTTTCAATATATTGGCTTCGCTGATTTTGGGAATGATGTCAGCAAATATTGTATGGAGACAGATATATGGATTATATTAAGCTGTATCCAAGCCAATTTATGAAACTTTAATTAATAGATGTGAAACTTGCATTAACTGAAGAGTACAAAGAATATTGGCATAGGATCCAGTTGCGTCATCCCATGTCGAAAAACACAATTATGTATTGAGCATCTATAACGATTAACACTAATTAGTTACACCATTTTATCAAATAAAATGGCATTACAAAATACAATACCCGTTGTCAACACCATTGATGCCAATCTTTTCTCCCATGTCACCAACAATGATTCCTGGCATAGCTTTGAGGTCAACAAGACTGCGAAGTTGAACAAGAAAGCTGTGCAAGCCATGGCAAATTCCATCTGGGGTGTAGAGTTGGGCAAAGACAATAGCATAAGTGGCTGTTTGTCCCATGTTGCCAGCCCAACACTTGGCAGCGTCATGAGATGGGGTGTTGATGATGAATTCCTGATGAAAGATTAAAAATGCTTAAAGTCAAACATGGTTAATATCGTACAGTTGAACCCGAACCCGCTTCAAGAGATGGGAAGAACTTCCAAGTTAAAATCGGTTTTCCGAACTTCGGTGCCAAAATTCAAAATCGAATTCAAAATTGAAATCAAAAGAACAAAGCTGAAAATAGGTTTTGCAAATTATTATTTTATTATTTTTGTAATACAGAACTTCAGTTTTCTTTGTAAATCCAATGCCAAAAGAAGGTTCTGATGGTCTTCTGCTGCCATGTAGGCCTAGGCAATTGGGAAATTTCAAAGGAAATGAACATGAGCTTCATAAAAGTGTCTTCAGTTGCCTATAGACTTGTTGTCTCTCCAAGAATTGTTCTCTTGAAGGAAATCAAATTTTTGAATTCAAATTCGTTATTCTGAATTTTAACACTAAAATTTGAAATCGAAAATTTATAATACAGCGAAACCTGTCTATAATCGACGCCTTTGGGACCCGAAAAAAATGACCTTTATAGACAGGTGGCCTTTCTGTGCAGGTCGATTTCTATAGAAAGTGTCATTATATGTGAACTGAAGGATTGTTTTGTATATATTTCACGCATTGTTATTGTAATCGACATTATTTGCATATTTACTCATTTTATTATATTTTGCATAATTAGCATAATTAGG